>VYXC01004225.1:74189-187270 GCA_013397175.1 Platysteira castanea | reverse complement strand
ACCTCTCCTATGAGGAAAGGCTGAGAGAATTGGAATTGTTCAGCCAGGAAAAGAGAAGACTTCAGGGTAACCTAATTATGGCCTTCCAGTACCTGAAAGGAACTTATAGGAAAGACTGGACAAGACTATTTACAAGGGCATGTAGTGATAGGACAAAGAGGAATGGCTTGAAAACTGAGAGTAGGTTTAGATTAGACGTTAGGAAGAAGTTATTTACTATGAGGGTGGTGAGGCTCTGGAAGAGGTTGCCCAGGGAAGTTGTGGATGCCCATTCCTGGAGCTGTTCAAGGCCAGGTTGGACAGAGCTCTGAGCAACCTGGTCTAGGGAAAAGTGTCCCTGCCAATGGCAGGGGGGCTGGAACTAGATGGTCTTAAAGGTCCCTTCTAATCTAAACTATTCTATGTTTTTGTGATACTATGATTGAAGTCGTTCATTATTTGTTTCAGACAGATCTCACAATGTAGACCACAAGTGTTTTTTTGTAAAAGTATAATTGTCCCTGTGCAGTTCTGCTGTCCTCTGAGGATGTTTAATTTTTATGGATACTTGAAAGACTAGTTTGATACAGCACCAGCACCAGTCATTAACTTCGTATTATTATACATTTTCCGGGAAAATATTTGGAGAAAGGGAACAGCAGGAAGCTGTTTTGCACACAAGTATCATGAGTTTCAGAATCTCACAAACAGCTTATCTACATCATTTACATCAAGCTTTCAACCCATCCTTTGGCTGCACATGTCCATTTTTCCATAGCCTGAATTAACACTTGGAACGTTGTTAACAAAGAGTATTCCTTGCAGGAAAAGGACATTCCCCAGGGGTTACCTGAACACAGTTTCTGAGACTGCCAATTATGTTTTCTTTTTCTGTTTTGAACTTCCTCTTGATAGTAAATATAAAGACTTGGCTTTTAATGGAACATAGTTAGCTAGAGTTGGCTGAAATTTTTAATTATAATAACAACTGAAATGATAATAATTAATTATTTGCTAGATTTTTATTAGTATTGAGGAATATGCAGTATTATTTCTCTTTTCAGCAACAGTCCTTTCTGAATCTATACTTGGACTATAAACATTGCAGACTCAGGTTCCTATGCTTATTTCTGACTAAAAACCTTCAAATCTAATAGTTTTTTCCATGAGGAAAAAAACCTCATGCAGAGGTTCTTGGAGAAGAGTTTCAGCAGAAATTCTGTGCTGTAGTTTCTTGTACTCTTTGTACAGGATCTTCCAAAGTCTTTTGAGCTGGAGAATAAACTTTAGCCACTTCATAGTAATGAATGGAGAATGTTCAGGCAAGACAAAGGGAACACAGATGCTATGTTGGGTTTGCACAGCCAGGTTTTGTAGGCAGGGATGCTACAGCAGTGGCTCCTGTGAGAAGCTGCCAGGAGCTTCCCCCACGTCTGATAGAGCCAATGCCAGCCAGCTCCAAGACAGACCTGACACTGGCCAAGCCTGAGCTGGGATAGTGTATTTAAGAAGGGGAAAAAGTGACCGCACAGTAACTAATGCATAGCTTGCCAACAGAACAGAAGCTGTGAAGATGATGGCTCCTAACCTCATGATTTGTGTAAGGCTTATCAAGACGAGTACAGAAACAAAAATATAGGAACCAAAAGCACTTTGCTCTAGAGCAGTCAAATGAGATTTTTCAGAAACTTTCTAGGAATATCAGATTTGACAGTATAAATTAAGCCTGTCTGCCTAGAACAGTCATCCTCTACAAGAGAGGCTATTTTTCCCTATTATTCCTCCAGTCAGGAACAGATACAATATATTGTGCCCTACACAGTACATCAGGAAATTACATTAACCAGAAACATGTAAGCAGTGCAGAAGTCCAAATTCCTAGAATTACTATTCTGAGAAACTATTTCTTTGAAACTGAGGCAAGTTAAAAAAAAAAAAAAAAAAAAAGATATAATTTCCAGGTTCTGAAGGGACTTGGTGACACCACTGAGGTATTGGATTAGATAGTTCGTGGGAGCAGAGTTCAGTATTTGAGTCATTGCTCTTATGCACATACAGTGCCTAAATAGCTACTATCTATGGCAGCTCAGAAGGTAAAATTTAATAGTTTTCACCCTGGGCAACACAAAATTACAGTAAATTGACTGTGCAAATTACTGTGATAATGTTAGCCTACTCCTTACTAGTTCTTGTTTAAATTTCAAAAGTCACCTTATATTTTGAAAACATTAAAAAGTTTTGCAACCAAAAGGAAAGCAGTAATGTTATCAATCAGATAACTGATACATTGGTATGGCTTTGTAAGGAAAGTCATAGTCATATTCTGCTAACCTCTCCTCAAGTCACCAAAAGAAATTTTACCTGAGGATGCTTGTTTCACAATGTGTAGGACTTCAGAACACAAATTATATATTCAAAATTCATTATTAGGGTTCTGTATCAACTTACTGGAAATTTATCATAGTGACATATTAGTCTAAGTTAAAACTAGCTGCCATGCTTAAAGAAGACATAGAAGTTGTTGATTTTATAGGATTCTTCCCATAAGTTTGCCCATGATTCTACTATCTGCTTTTCCTACGGGCAACACTACACACACCAGTTATATGCATTACCTCAATAAACCAAGGCTAGCTTAAACACTGTTCTTGCTTCTGAAATCAGTAGCTGACAGACAACATAGCCATCTCTGGGAAGGGCAAGACTGTAATGCAGACCACTCGTTACTCAGCCTGTGCAAGCTGAGTAGTGACTTTATATAGCAGAGATGCAAGTTATAAAGCATGTTTCAACATCCTCAGCAAAACCATTGCATTATTTTTAGCAGCTGGACCCTGTCTCTTCCTGCTGAAATGGAAACCACAGAAGATACTAATTAAATGCAGGTGTAATTCAGAAGTGTTTTCATTTCAGAGATTCAGCTCCCAAGAATAAAAAGCACAGTTAGATATTTACTGTTAAAGTTTAAGTTAAGCCTGTTTAAACAGGATACTGAAAACTGTGTTTCCATTTACATTTAAGCTATGGCTGGAAAGGCCAATCCTGTGAACCCAACATGCCACATACCCAAATTTCAACAGGGCAGGAAGCCAGGAGACTTGCCAAGGAAATGGAGAGCACTTGGGAGGACTCAAGGAAGACATATGGCAATGATTCCCTAAGGCTATGGCAACGAAGTCCAGCAACGAGCCAGACATGTCAGTTCCAGCATCTCTCCTTGCTCAGCTCCTCCCACAGCCAGGGCTCTGGGTTACACGGACCTCACACCAAAGCCTCAGCACTGCTGCAGGGCAATAGCAGCATGCAGCTCAGCATCCAAGCTGGATCTCAGCTACTTACAAGGCACAATTTAGTTTCTTTGGGCTTTACCCTGGGCAATTTTATTTTTTTTGTCTGCACCACGGAAAAGTTGATCATAGCCCACAAACTTTGAAAATTACTGTCACTGAAATGCCAGACTTCAGTGACTCCAAAGGCCTGACTTTCAGAATATAATGAATTCCTACTGCATGCTGGCATCTATTAAAATACTTTATTCTGCAAATCATGCTTAAGAACTATTTGCAGAAGTTTTTTTCAGATTCTACAGACTAACTCAACCTTCTCTTATTTCCATGAATTGAAGTCAGATCCTTAATGTAAATAAAACATTCCCTGACAAAAGTTTCCTCTAAGTTTCAAACTTGGGAGCCCAAAACCAGGAGCCCGAGTACTCAGGACACCAAATTCCAAACAAGTCAAGTGGACTTTGAAAACTATGAAATAGCAGAGGTGTCCCTTCTTCCTATAACTCTTGCTTTGGACAGTCCATGCCTGTGCTGCCTTCATGTTTATTCCACTTCGCTTGCTCCCTTCTTTTGTTTATTCCTTCACTAAACCCACCAGCAATCCCTTAAGGATCCCAGAGAAAGAAAATACTAACCCTAAAATGCTTTCTGCTCAGTTTGTCGTTATACTCATCTATCCCAGGACACAATTGGCTTCCCCTGCTAGACTATGAAGGGCACACCTCTTACTCTAGCTTTGTGCAGGACCTTGCATACTTACACCACAAATTTAAGCCTTTTGATATGATTGTTATAAACCACAATCTGCTATCAGTAATTTAATTCTTCATTTTAACAATAAAACTGAGCAAATGGGAGACTCCTGAGTTGCTCGGAAAGCTCTGACTGTGATACTCTCACAGCTTACGGATACCGTAGCCAAGAATTCTTAAGAATTCTGCCAAAAGTAATTTTGGTTCTTAAAGCCTTTATTCAATACTCTATAGGCTTCAAATACCATTTGTGCCACAGCTTTACTTTCAGATCCTACCTGGCCACAAGATGATTGTGGTTGTTTTAATTGAACACAAGGGATCAAGATCTTAAATGGAAGCAGTTCTATTGTCATGCTAAAAGTACTAAAACACTTCATTTTTGCAAGCTCAGCTAAGTTAACAAGCTTTCTGGTTACTTTGACAAAGTCTTCTTTTCCAGTACTAATAAAATATTTTTCCTAATAGGTGGGAATTCATAATGAGAAGATTTTTCTCAAGCTTTCTTTGGAATAGGAATAATAATAGCCTTTAATAACCTTAAGTCTGCTATTATTATGGTCAGTGCACATGAACAAATTAATTTGTATTTGCTGAAAAGAGCAATACTCATGCATGTTAATTATTTAGCTTATATAGAAAGTAGCACAAAACTGATGAGATCTGATCTATAACAATTATTTAGCACAATCACTTGTCTGAGTTGTATTTCAGTATTTTGAACAAATGTTGCAAGAATTTGTTTTAGGAACATCCCTTGAGGGGAAGTTTTCCATATGTGGAAAAGCAAAAATTCAAAACACAGAGAAGATCCAAATAATATATTTTCCTTGGCATTGACTATTTCTGATAAGAGATCAGGTAAGAGAGGGTCATCTCACCCTCATCCCTCACTCACTATTTTTTTCCATAAATCCAGTTAGACCTTTAATTAAGCCAAGTGTTAGTAATAATGTATGGCTGAATTAATGTAGAATCTGTAAGCCAAAATTTTTCTCAGTTGTTGCTTTCAAAGGTACACAGCTTTGTCTGCCAGTTTATTTTCAGCAGTTTGAACATGGATTGTTTAGGAACAGGTGGACATGATTCCTGCAATAATCAAGGACAAATCATTAGCAAGAAATTCAAATAGCAGCAAATCATCCAAAAACTTGCAGTCAACCTGTTAACCAAAACTACATCAAAAAACTACTAGTAGCAAAACTCTACTTTTTGATCTCATGCATAATTAAAAGCTGTCCAAAATACTCAAAGCACAAATCAAGTGTGGAAACTCAAAAAAAGAAGCTGACAAGCAGCAAAAAGGCAGTAATCTTGTATGCATACACTAGCAGATATGCATATATAGTAAGGAGAACAAATCCACTCTTAAAGCCCTGTCACTGAATAAAGGAGAGTTGCAGTAACATCAAGCAAATGTAACAAAGTCATCCTGTTCTGAATTCTAAAATGCAACATTCTTCAAATACAATTTAAGACAGCATTTCAAGATGCCAAATGAAGAATTCAGTAATTTGCAATTAAACAAGACAGTATTAAGTCAGGTATTTTGAAAAAGTTTACCAGGCACAAACAATTTTAGATTTGCTTTGTAGTCTCATCTCTGAAAGTTGCAGAGAGCTGCTCTACTTGGTAAACGCTGGTCTGCCTGTTAAGACTTTAAAAATTTTTAATATATAAATCCCGCCTCCCTAAGCCAATGAATGCATCCCCTACATCAATAACGTCTCAACCCATATCCTTTGGGAGAAGACATAGAAATTCTCCCACTCATTTTTGTGACTTGACAACTTTCAGTCTAATTTTTATGGCTTCATACCGATTTTTTTAAAAAGGTGGTGATGGTTGATATATCTGCACAGGATTCTTCCATCTGCTGCCACATTCCACTGGTCCATTTCCACATGGCACAGGCCATGATTAATCTAAAAGGCCCGCAACAGATCATTCACAGGTGTTGTAACAGCTCTGTGCTCTATTAACTGCAAGACACTCCACAGTGAATACATCACACTGAAACAGCTGACCAGCAATAACAGTTGATTCTCCTTCTTAGGTTTCCAACAGAGATGTGACTTCTACTGACACCCCAGAAGCACCATTTTCAAAAAATTTTATGAAACCATCCTTATTTACACAGGACTTCACTTCTCTTTGCAAAAGCTGCACTGAGTTTAGGCTGCATAGGCAGGACCTAAGCAAGGACAGCATCATCCCTCTCAGGCTTTGGGAGAAATATAGATACTGATTGAGTACACAAGGATGGGTTTTGGAAAGGAAATTCAAAACAGTGAGGTGCTCAATGCCTTCTTCACTTTAGTCTTTATAGGTAAGATTTGCCTTCAGGTGTCCCAGGTCACCAAGACCAGTGGAAAATGTACCCATGGTGGAGAAGGACCAATATGTAAATAAACTGGAAAAAAACACAGGTCAATCAAACCTGATTGGATGCACCCAGGAATGCTGAGGAAACTGGCTGATGTCACTTGAGGCCAACCTCAATTGTCTTTGAAAGGTCATGGTGACTGAAAGAAGCTCCTCAGAAATAGAAGAAAGCAAATGTCCCTCCTATCTTCAAAAAAGGTAAGGATCCAGGGAACTACAGATTAGTCAGCCACACCTCCACCCCTAGGAAGATGATGGTATCCTCCAAAGAGATTAATGACAAGAAAGTAATTTGGAAGAGTCGACACTGATTTACGAAGAAGTAATCACGCCTGACCAACCTGATAGCCTTCTAAAAGTAAGATGACTAAGTTTGGTGAATGGGAGAGGAGCAGTGCATACTGGTTATCTTAGTAAGGTTTTTGATACTCACATAACATCCTTAGACAAGCTAAAAAGTGCAGCTAAATAAATGGACAGTGAGGTGGACTGAAAACCTTCTGAGCGCCTGGTGTCAGTGAGCTCTGATCAGCTGTACAACATCCATTTGGAGATCAGTCACTTAGCATACACCTGGGCAAACACCAGGTACTGGGCCAGGACTGCTTAACATCTGGACAATAAGGCAGAGAGCACCCTCAGCACGTTTTCAGACGGTAAGAGATCTGGAGAAGTTGCTACACCAGGCAGTTTTACTTACATTCAGAGAGACCTCAACGGGCTGGAGAAACGGGCCACTGGGAGTATTATCACGTTCAGAGGGACATGCAAAGTCCTACAACTATTAAGAAACAACCTCAGGTGCCAGTAGGGCAGTGGAAAAGCTGCTTGACAGAGAACAACCTGGAGATGCTGGTGAACATGAGTTGAACATGAGGCTGCATTGTGCACTTGTAGCAAAGGTGGCCAAGAGCCTCCCGAGTTGCATTAGGAAAAGTATTGCCAGCAGGTCAAGAGACATGATCCTGCCCCCTTATCTCATGCTGCTGGGATCCTATCTGGAGTGCTGGATTTCGTGCTGTATTCCCTAGTACAGGAGAGACATGGAGCAAATCCAGTGCAGTGCTGTGAAGATGATTAATGGAGCAGAGCATCTGTCATACCAGGAGAGGCTAATAGAGCTGAGATGTTCAGCCTGAAAATGAAAAGGCTGAGGGGAAACTTATCAATGTGTATAAATACCTAACAGTGTTGAAGGAAGCTAGAAACTCTCAGTCATGTCCAGAAAAGGGACTAGGGGCATGGGAAATTTCATGTGAATATAATGAAAATAATTTTTTTTGTACTCTGAGGGTGATTGAACACTGGTACTGGTTGCTCAGAGAACTCGTGGAGCCTCCAACCCTGAAAACACTCCAAATCCAACTGGGCACAGTCCTGAGAAGCCAGCTGTATTTGACCCTGCTCTGAGCAGGGGGATTAGACAAGATGATCTCCAGAGGTCCCTTCCAACCTTGTCCTTTCTCTTCTATGAATCTGAGAAATTATTTAAACAGAACTCTTAAACTCCTTTTACAGAAGGGAACAGTAAGAACTGATGATTGCATTTTCTAAGTTATTGCCAGGGTGTGGGTTCAATCTCCTGTAATTAATTCACAGGTTTAGCAGCTGCTGACAGTGTCTACATAACTACATTATAAGTTAAAAATCCCAAGTTTCTTCAATTAGCAGTTTTTAAATATGCGTAGCATAAACAGAAATTAGTAATGCGTCATTTTTAAATCGATTTGGCACCTTTACATCAATTCCCCTCCTTCTCTGTACACGATAGCAATGGAAGATATCTGCCTAGAGAAGATTGCATCACCTTTGTAGGTACAGAGACTGTTCAAAGGGAAGCTTCCAGCATAAATTATTTGTAGTACGAACGTCTTGAAACATTTCAAGCCTAACAAGAAGTACCTTCAGCAAACTCTGCTGCATTCACTACGAGTGAATGTGTACTGTTTGAAGCTCCAGTTTTCTTTTATGGCTGTATACAGCACCACTTTTCTGACAGTGCAGTCTCAGAAAAAAATCAGCTTTTACTCTATACAACCAGATAGTTCCTTCCATTTGCCACTCTGACAATACTTCAGACTGTATATTTCAAAGCCATGCGCGTGCAGATGACAATCCTACTCTGCATATTAGTATCCACATGAGGTGACCAGACCTGCTCCTGTGGCTGACCTCTAGTATTATTTATTTCTACCCTAGGAAAAAGATATCACGTTCAACAGAAGTTAAACAGGACTGAGGATCTTCTCCTCAGAAAACTGACCTATAAAATTGATTTGTGACTAGCAAATTGGCTCCAAATCATAACAACACTATCACCAGCTATATGGTATCAGGTCACCAGCATGCCAACCTTATGTTAAACATTGAGATCGGGTATTCAGAAAGGCATAAGATGTAGTCCAAGGCTCTGCCTGCCTCCCTATATGTTTCCTGAAGGGCAGGAAGGATGCTGTTAGAACAGCAGCTCAGATTCTTTTGAAAGACATTTGGGGCTGAATGCAGTTAATCTAACTTAAATTAGCTTAAAGTACTTGAACTTACTGGATTGGGGACTGAGTGTCCCTGGGTTGTCCTGTAAAGAAGGGAGCACAGACAGGACTTCCAGGGTCAATTCTGAAAAGCCACTAAGATCTCTCTTTGATAGTTGCTATTAATATTGACTATAGAAGGAGACTAAAGCAAATATGCTTCTAGTCTACGCACTTCAGATAGGAGTATAAAGCTGCAAAAAATTATTATGCACTTTGAAACTATACGTTATATTTAGTTGAGAACAGAAGAGTGATTCAAGGAGCATATAAGACAACTATTACCAAAACAAATTAACTGTTTTAACACTTGAGCATCATCTTAGCAGACAATTTGTTCCAAGCAGTGTTACAACAGAGAGACCTTGGTATCCTGCACTATGATATTTGCAGTCTGTGAAATAGTGAGCAATATATGAAAACTTGCTCTTTTAACATTTTTTTAGAAATAGATGAGCTATTAGGATGCTGCTTTTCACGCAGCATGCCTCGTGCGCTTTGTGGTGATATCTGCTCAAATACAGAAGAATGAAAACAATGATGATGATGATTAGAGTAAATCATCTGAAAACAACCACATTTCTCACCTCTCAAATAGACCAGATAATACAGAATTCAGACTGGTCTGTGTTTTTCATTAAACTGGATATGTTTACAAGTCAGATGAAAGCAATACTCGCTCAAATGACCTCCTTTCCACTGTTTGGAAGATTTATTGAAGGCAATATAGAACAGCAACAATAGTCAATCATAGGTGGCAGACTGCCCTTTTATTAGGCATACTGAAGCCAATTAATCTAAGTGAGCTTTCTCCCTTTACGTCCTGGAGGCAAGTATGCTTAGAATGCATCTAAAAATTCTGCAGCAATAAATAAAGGTGCTGAAGCTATTCATTTGAACTTTGAAAAATTATTTATGGGCACCTGAGATGCTAAGAATTAACATTCTACATACTCTGCTAGGCAATATAATTTTATTAGATCCAAGACTTAAAAAATAAAGTTCTAAAACAAAGCCTTGTGGTACTGCCATCCTCAGGGGTGGCAGGGGAAGATAAAGGAATGCTTGAGAAATGAGGTAAAAGCAGTAGGAACACTGAAACCTGCCCCAACACTGAGTAAACTAAGCTGGGTTAATCACAAGTCTTTAAATAAGGTTGTAAATGAAGGTGGGTTACTGAACTGGGAACACATATACAGCACAGAAGTAATCAGTTACTTGAATTTATTTCCAGATGTCAGATTATCTGTTATTTATATGAGACACCAAAGGTCATTTGAGGTGAAAAGCAAGTCCATAATAATCTTATTAATTATGAAACATCAAAACCCAAGATGTCTTAATTCATGTTCTAATTTTTGCAGTCCATGTGCTTCTAATTAGAATTGCTGTAACATATTCTCTTGGGAAGCATATAAGAAAAGTGAGTAATGTTTTAGTGGCAGCTCCCTCTTTCAGGGCACAAACTTAAATACTCTTTTATACTTGAATTACTTCAAACATCCTCCTTGGATTATCTTCATCGTAAATTAAGTTATAATCTTACCAGTTTCACAGCTGGGCCCAGTGAAGCCTTGTGGGCAGGCACACACATTGGAAGCAATACAGGCTCCTCCATTCCTACACCCGTCCTTGCAAAATGCTGCAAAATGCAAAATCACAATACATAGGTAAGAGAATTACACTCTGCAATCCCGCAGGTGGATACAGTCTGCTAAGCAGGCTGGCGTGGAACGCCGTCCGTGCAGCGCTGAGTGCAGGGACTGCCTTCTCCTAAGGATAGAGGTCACAGAGAGATGGTTTATGGCCCCCCCGCCTCACTGGCCAGATGGGCTGACAAGCTACAGAAGGAGATTAGAGTAAATCATCTGAAGACAACAGCTCCCATATGTGCTCCTTTGCATGCACTGAGAAGCAGTGAAAGACAACATCTTCCCTTGGAACAGAATCTTCCTAGGGCAGTGCTGGTCTGTTCTGCTGCCCAAATAAAGGCCTGAGCATAACAGGCACAACTGAATATTAAACTGTCTGGTTACCTCAGTCCTTTATTAAGTAATTTAATAGAAACAATAAAAATACTAATTTTGTCTCAAGGGATTCTGAAGAACTTTAAAACTTTCAGCATTTACAGCTTAATGTCAATCCTTGGGTTTGTTCTTCGGCATGCTGCGCTTGCATATGTTGGTGCAACCTTCTCCAGGAGTGTATGCTTTAAAGAGCCACTCCTGTGGCCCCAGAAATGCAACCAGCTCTGATCGAAAACACAGTAGCTGTTAGTTGCTCTGATCGCATCTGCAATATAGAATTGGAAATGCTCTGGCCAGAAGAAACTGTAGGTGAAACTAGGCAGATGGAAGTTATAACCAACACAAAGAGCTGCTTTGGGGCACTGATCTAGCCCTGCACTTGTAACCAGCCAGAGATGCCAGGCTTTGGTTTGCAGCTGCTCAGTGTAACAGCACCACCGATGAGGTCTTACGGCGCGTCTGAGAGAAAATGGTCACAGATTTCAGCTATCCAGCTCTCAGTTTTGAGACAGCAGCCTTGTGGTGTGAAACCATTGTCATTGAGACATCCAAGCTCCCTAATTCTGGAGTACATGGTGCACAGGAGTACAGCTGGCAGCGCAGTGCATGGAAAGCTGCCAAAGGCATGGGGGCAAGAGGTGTACCCAGGTCTCTTTGAAGGACCCTGGCATCCAAGCCAGGGCTGCAGAGAAGTGCATTTCTCAGATTTCAATATGCAGGCTTAGAGCCTTCTCCTGCATATTGTCTTCTCAGTATTGAGGAGGGAGGGACGGAGGCAGGGGATGTACTTTTCTTTCACAGTGGGACCAGGTACCCTCTGATATGTCAGATCTGCAGTCAGAGCTGTTATTCAGGAGAGCAGAACACAGTACTGTAGGGTTATGCACCTTCTCTTTCACCCAAAGAAACCTCAATCACCTCTTTGTAGCTGACTCACCTCCAGTAGAGGAATTTGGGACTACTCCCAAGCACAGCAAGGACTGAGCTGTGAAGACAGAGATCTCTTCTAACAGGAGATGCTTTGGGTTTGAACCTCATCAGGATAAGACTTCTTGTTCCCCAGAGGACATATTTGCTGACATGTCTCCCTCTACCCATGTGTTTGACTGGAAGTGAACCAGGCTGCCATGTTTTACAAAAAGCTTGTCTTTAGAATATATAGAAAAATTGTACTGTTAATCACGCAATGGAATAACCAGTGCTAAGACCTTAATTAGACTTAGCAATTAAAGAAATTCTGTGTTGCTTAGATTTGGCAATACACAGCAGCAGAAGGCATCTATGTGACATTATCAGTGTTAACTCTGGACCCTTAGATTCCGACATCTAAGAGATCAAGAGCACCGAGGCACAACTTCAAGAAAGACTGGGTATGATACTGTTGCATCTGTCCCACTTCTCATGTCTGAGCTCATTCCCCTACAGCTACACTACTTTTGTTTTCAAGCACTCTCTAAATCCAGTGCTCAGAGCTTGAGAACTTCCAAGGATTTGGTCCCAACTGCCAAGCATCATTTCCTCTAATGTGAAATGCAACAGAAATAAAAGCAGCACAGTACCTCTGGGAAAACACCTTTCTAAGACTAGAAATTTAAGTTCTAATGTTTAGCAGTGAATCAGAATGTTAGAAAACATGACACCACCTCACTTGTAGTGAAGGTTTTGTGTGTCCATGTCTACTGCTTTTCTCACCTATGATAAAAAGACATATCAAACAATGTTTAGTTCATCCAAGTAAAATAGCGAGTCGTTGACCATGGACAATGTAAATCTGACGATGTTTTCCCAGACATAACTTTGTTGGTAACTGTAGGCTTCCTTGAATGGTGTAGCATATATAGAAACTGCTGACACAAAACATGAAACATAACTACTTCAGATTTTAGAGACTACTACCTATGTGTGAATCATCCTCAAATTACTGCAAACTGCCAAATGCAAAGTCAGCCTGTGAAGATCATATAGGTGCAGGACCCAAGTATCTAGCCTGGTATTTTGTCTGTCTTGTTCAAGGCACACGACCAGAACTGCATCAACTATGACAGAGCATCTCATTCAGGTTTCCAGCAGCTTACCTTTGCAGATGGTACCATTTCCCGTGTAACCCGGCTTGCAGACACAGTTGTGCCCACCCACGGTGTTGAAACAGAGAGCATTTTCATCACAGTTGTGCTGGTTTGTTACACATTCGTCATGCTCTGAAAAGGGAAACAAGAATGGGATGGTCCTGAATTTTTAAAACCACAACAAAATAAGAGCTTTGTATAGGTTTCTATATTAAAAAGAGAGAAACACAGTAGTATTTAAGGGCAATAGGGCTGGCTATGTGAACATGTAACCATGGGATGGTCAGGGTATCTATTTTTAGCACACACCAGTATGTGATAGCTGCACATACTATTGTGCAGCATAATTCCACTTTCTTTAACAGGGAGCCACCATCATTACACTTTCTATGTGGGCTACAGTGTTCTCGTAAACATTTGCCAAAAAGCTGGCTAGCATACTGAAAATCCATATGCTACTTCTACTGTATAATTTATTCATGCGGGTTTATCTTATGCGGGATTCTCAGGGTTTCCTTCAGAAAGCTGACTAATGGTGTGAGACGCACGCTCCAAACTGCAAAAGACATGGTTAGCAGAAGGCAGGTCTTCAAAGTGCAGCCCGTGTTTTCCCCCGCTTCAGCCCATACAAAGTGCTTTATTTAGATGGAATAAATAATCTGAACACAGAGGTCTGCCTGCCTTCCAAGGGACTTTTAGCATGGCATGTCCTAGCACTGGACTGTGATGGATGAGACTCCTCAGTCTGGTGACTAGGACATACTAGGAAATATCCCTTTTGGGAATAAATTAACAGTCTGGAGAATGTGATTTTCTGTTGGCTTGAAATGCACTACTTAATCTGAAAAAAAAAAAAAAAAAGCATTGCTTAAGTGCTTAGGTTACAGAACATTTTAATGCTCTGGTTTGTGATTTTTAAGAAATAGTACATGGAATCTTAAAATAAGATGTCCTAAAGCATCATTTCAAAATGGTACATGAAAAGCTCTGTTATTTTCAAAATGCAGTATCTTAGTCTGTAGGTGTCAAAATAAAATGCTTCCATCCTCTGGAAATATTCCTTGCATATCTATTAAATCAACAGTATTCACCTACCCCCGTATAATTTCAGAGACCTGAAATTTAAATTTCAGGAAAACCAGCTGTTTGAGGAACATAAAGACATCTAATTTTAATCTGCATGCATGAACTAACCTGCATGTGAGATTTTCATAGCTATCATTCTGCCCAGGCTTTAGCAAATTTTATTAGTGCAGCTTAGACCAGTTCTGGCTATTTAGCACAAGTCTTAAATCTGGAATCAGATGCTCTTTCTTCCCCCATTTTGAGGGGGAAGACTGCTCTGAATCTTCCTCTTTATAAATAATGACTGCACATATCCCACAGAGTTGTCAAGAAAATTAATTTCTTAACATTTGCAAATCACTGTGGAAATGTTCAACTTGCTATTTCAATAGTGGCCATAAACTGTAGGAGTATAAAACTGGCAGAATGGCACATATCCAATCCATCAGTAGAGGTAAATTTTCCTCTAGTAATGGCAAGGGCTTGTTGCTTAAAAGGAGGAAATATTCACCACAATGCAACTAATAAATTTTAAATGCTACACAAGTTTAGTTTTATTTTGGTGGGTTTGCTGTTGTTGAGTGTTTATTTGTTTGGTTTTTAATAAGGTTAACCTCATATCCCTCTTTTAAACAAGGACTCGTGTCTCTTGAATCACCAATCATGTTCTCCTCAACCCCCACTGGATGCAGCAAAGCAGAGGCTGCAGGCCTCTGCCCTCCAGCATGAGATTTAATTACTTTGCTCTCAGCATGAATAACTAAAATTGTTATTGTTCACCAAATGATCCAGCCCATCTAAAAATCCACAATCCACTTAACACTATTTAATTCTGACCACCTAACATAGTAAAATCTCTTATGCTGGCTGAAACAGTATTTATGTGAAATCACTCCATAATAGAAAAATAAAGTCATGGCTATGCAAATCAGGTACAAAAGTATAATATCTATTGTAACAATATCCTGGCTTTCTTTTTTATGTTAATATTATGATATTATTTAAATATGGTTTTATTTAAATATTAATTATATATTATTTTGTAATTTTTAAATAACACACAAGGGGAAAGTAACTATGGAAATGCGTGAAACATATTCAGCAGGCAAAAATATCTTGCAAAGCCATTATCTTGGTTTCTCAGGAGGAAGGGTCCCTACAACAATACATCACACTGGTAAACTCAGCTTAAATAACTGAATTTGACAAATTAGGTATCATCCTCAAAGAGGAAGCATAGTCATCCATCCTATGCCTTAAGAATGCAGAAGCATCCCCGGCATGTACAGCAGCTCTTAATGAGGGAAAAGCATATATTAGAGGACAGCAGGTGATCACAGACTGCCACAGCAAGAGGAAGGGCTCAATGTGTGTGGCTGGAGCAGCTCTGAAAGCCCACTAAGGTTTGCAGGACCAGAGTCTTGAAGACCACTTGCACAGGTGTACATCCTTCATATAAAGAGATGACTGCCACACTTGAGGGTGCCTTCCTAACATTTACTTTTTTGGGGGTAAGAAAAACTACTGAGTCTTTCAAGATGGATTTTTTCTTAAAGCATACAATATCAAGAAAATTAACTTTCAATCAGCTAAATAACAGGACTTGAATGCAAAGGTAATATGCCTGGTATCCCACTCTGCATAAGCTTTGGAGTTTTTTATCCTCCTGTAAGATAGTTCATGGAGGATGCTTCTGTACAAACTCTGTGGAAAGAGCCATCACCACTTCTGTGGTTATCTGCTTAAACTTTAGGTCTATTTTTACTGAAATCACATATTAGTGTGACTCAAGAAAAATTCATAGTCTGATAAATGATTTCTGGATTGAAGTTTACATGTCATTTTTAGGAGGAAACTGTTTCAGAGTTAGGAGAAAATTTGTAATAAAATTAAAGGAGGAGAGATTTTTAAATGATAGGAATGCAAAAAATCAGCAAGTAAAATGGATCAGTGTGTTTTACAATCCATCTAGATTTGTTTCTCTGTATCATCTGATCTTAGCTTCAATAACACATTTAAAATCATTTAAATACAGTGGTTTTTTATATTGCTTCTTACAGTGACACCTAACACAGCAGACAGCTTACGCTTCAGGAGTGGCTCTTTTATGGACTGATTACACAATTGAACTACACCTGAAAAAATCCTGTTCATAAACCATGTCACTACATCTACTCTTTCAGCACGTGGCACACTATCCACACCAGTTTAGAGAGCACCAGAAACAGGTTTTTCACTAGTAATAACAAGACAGACTGTTCAGCTTCATCAAAACAGAAATACTTATTATTAATAAAAAGGGTGGTGTTCTGTTCATAATTCTTCATTAATTCTTGCTTATCACTTTGATTTCTGTTTTTAATCAAACACTTGGAAAGTCATCTTAAAAAACAAGGAGAAAATTGCAGAGCCTGAGTTGAGCAATCTTAAATACCAAATCAGAAACTGCAGAAGCAGATAGGACCATGCATTACAAAGCAGCAAAAAAGCAATTTATAAAAGAATCATTAAAAGACAACCTGCAATATGGTTTTAAAGTTCAAAAACCAGTTTCAAAACATTATTTGCCTAATTTAGAAGTGTTAAAATTTTATGTCTTAAGGCCATTTATTTCAAAAATCTTTAGAAATCACATGACACATTTAATGAGAATTCTATACTTATTTCACTGCACACCATAATGAAGACAGGAACAGGCCAGGTACAATAGTATTACAGAGGCAAAAAAACAAAAATTATTTTTGCAGAGAAATTTTAATTATTAACCAACCTGAACTTGCATAAACATCTTATAAAAAGACCGAATGCACTGGTTTCAATGGTGACTTCTAAAGCTTTATTATCTACTATATTTGAACTCCATTTTGCACTGTTCAGGACTCATACTCAACAGTGTTAGAATTTATAAAATCTCTGTTCTGGGTATCAAATGAAGTTTTACAGACTCTGGAATGAGATCTTTCTAGGTAGAGAAAACATTTTAACTTCAGAATTTGCTATTGCTCCATGGTAATAACAGTAAGTGCACATGAATGTCTCATTAAGTAGCTCTTTTGACAGAGACAACTTAAAAAGGCAAAAATTATGTGATGATGCAATTGATTTACTTAAGCATATTTGTGTGTGCCAAGTACATTATATACACACACAAAAATACATATATACACATATATATCTATATATATAGGCACATACAGTAGAGGTGAAGAACTTTATTTTATTTTGGTTTATTTTGAAATACTACTTTAGAATATTTCATATTGTTTGCTTGAGAAAAACTTTACTTCAGAAGGGTATCTAGGGTGAAGTACTGCACCCTACAAGGTGAGACTGATGGCATAAACCGATCAGGACCCACTAGATGCTGTGGTGTAACTCACTGCAATGACAGCTGGGGACCTGTCTTACCAAATTTGTTATCTGTGCAGAGATTCTTGCTGAACTTAGTAAAATTTAACACGCTGTCCACAACGTGTAGCAGCTGCCTCCTCACTAGCACTATGCAACAGAAGCCCCTATCCTTCCCACTGTGTATTTTGTGATGAAAAATAAATGTCTGTATCACATTTCCTACATGCATACTGCAAGCCATCCCAATATCTGCCCTGTGTATGCAAATTCTTCAAAGGTCTAAGAAAAAAAATAAATAATCATAATCCAATCCAATAGCAAACAGGAATGATGACTGAGTTGCATCACTTACTTAGGGATAAAAAATATTATGCTGGCAATTTTCCTGAACCATCCATTACCAACACTGGAAAATAAGAGCTGAGATCATGTTTAAGGTGCAGAAATGCATAAAAGTTCTCCAAAAAATAAATAAAATACATTCCTGCAATTGTAATCTTGTAACGTGATGCAACAGATATTCATTGCTGAGTGAAGAACTTGTGAACCAGGATTAAATGAAATAATTTAAATAAAGAGAATATATTAGGTATTTTTCCCTTTTGATACCTCTGCATTCAAGAATTGAAATTACTTTGGCCTTCTGTCTCCTTTCCATTGATATGGTATAGAACTACAGAACCATGGTGACCAGCTGACCATCTGATGTGGCAGTGAAAACAGATAAGAGTTACCTGAACTATCAATAGCCAACACTTTTAAATGCCCACTTACAGTTTACCTTAATTACAAGGAGGTTTTTTCCCCACCTACAGTTCATGTACAAGACAAAAATTAGTAGCAATTATATGTGTAATATGGAAGACTTATTCCATTAAGATCATTGAGAAATGACAGATGGTTAATTTCTTTAAGACTTCATATTAACTCATTTAAACTCTAATTGGCAGAGTTAATTTAAGTCTCAGTATACGCACACTATTTTTAAAGAGCAAATGCTGTAAATTTATTGAACTATTTGCTGGAAAGTATCCAAAGAAGGGCCAAGTCTTATGAGGAGTGATTTGGGGAACTGGAATTGTTTAGTGTGGAGAAAAGGAGGCCCAGGAGGGGGACCTTCTCTACAACTACCTGACAGGAGGTTGTAGACAGGTGAGGGCTCAGTCTCATCTCCAGAGTAACAGGCAATAGGACAAGACAGATTGGCCTCAAGTTGTACCATGGGAGGTTTAGGTTAGATATTAGGAAAATATTCTTCACTGTAAGGGCTGTCATGCACTGGAACAGGTTGCCCAGTGAGTAACCATCCCTGGGGGTATTTAAAAGACCTGTATGTATATGTGGCACGTAGGGACATAGTTCAGTGGTGGACTTGGCAGTGTCGGATTGGACTTGATAAAGGCCTTTTCCAACATAAAGGAGTCTATGATTTTATATTTTCCATGTATTTATGCTAAAATTTTTATATTTGATATATATAAAATTGATATTCCCCAATTCATTTTTTCGATAGATATTTCTTAATTTAAATGCAAAATAGAACCTGTATTTAATTACTCATAGAGTTACCATCACACTGTTTTACTCTTAGCTAATGCTCAAGTCATCAATCATTAATGACCACCAGCTGCTGTCTTCAGTTCAAAGCTGGGGACACCAAAAGCCAGGTCTACAAGAGTTTTTTCCCTGCTTATCCTGTTACTTGATTGATTTTTATCTTCATCTACTCCCATATATCCATGCTGTTCTTGGGCCTCATTTTCTAGTTCTTTCTTCAGTGCAACCATAAATGAGAATTTCTGTAGAGCAGCTGCTTTCTCCCTCCCCCAGCAGAATCAGGGAGAGCATCAGAAGGGCAAAAGCCAGAAAACTCATGGATTGAGATGAAGACAGTTTAATAGGGAAAGCAAAGGCTACACACACAAGCAAAGCAAAACAAGGAATGAATTCACTACTTTGCAAGGGCAGGCAGGTGTTCAGCCAGCTCCAGGAGAGCCCCATCACATGTAAAGGCTACTGGGGGAGACAAATGCCATCATTCCAAACATCCCTCCTTCCTCCTCCTTCCCCTCACCGTACACACTGAGCATGATGTCACAAGGTCTGGAATCTCCCTTTGGTCAGTAGGGTCATCTGTCCAGGCTGTGTCCCCTCCCAATCTCCCAGGCACCCCCAGTCTCCTCCCCACTGTGTCAGTATGAAAAGCAGGAAAGGCCTTGGCTCTGTGTAAGCCCTGCTCAGCACTAACAAAAACATCTCTTTATTATCAACCCTGTGTGCAGCAAAAATCCAAAACACAGCCCCACACCAGCCACTGTGAAGAAACTTAACTCAGCCCCAGCCAAACCCAGCACATCTATGTTCCAAACGTTCCTACTTTTTTCTTTTAATTATGTAGAAAATAAAAATATATCTGGCATGTGCATGTTCTATTCTTAAGGTCTGTTTTAGAGATCACCCTGCTTTCTGAGATGCTGTTTCTGTCAGCAATTGCTTAGTCCATTGTTGTTCTTCGGGGAGAACAGCTGCCATTAACTCATCCAGATCTCTCTTCTCTGTTCCAGCTATTAGCTTACTTACTTATTCTATATTTGGTCTTAATATAATAAAAAAGGGAAAAATAAGGCAACTTTAGGGAAACCTTAGGAAGAAAATCCACTTGGGGATACATCCAAAATCCAGTGTTCCTTTTACATCCATATGAAAAAATAAAGCTCCAGAACTGCATCCTAGTTATATGACTAGGAAAATATAACAGGGAATCTATATCACTGGCCATTACTGATGTAGGATTAAAATTAACTGGACAAACAAGCATTCACTCTCCTTGCACCTGCCTGTGAGGCCAGGGGGGTTCTGGAGAAAGCTCCAAGGTAGCTGCAGCTCTGACAAGACTCAAGACAGATGCAGACTGAGCTGAACTTTTGGAACTGGTATAATTTGTTTCACAAAAGAAACAAATCATGACACTGTATGTGATAATGAAATCCATCCCTAAAACACCTCAAATTTCCAATCACGACTTCTTTTTCTTTCTAGGAGAGCCAAAACTCTTAATGTGTGCACTGCTCTTTACCAAGGCAGATAACACAAGAAAGATACTGGGACCAAAAATATGTAAAGAAATACTGCATATTTATATGCAAATATAACTTCCAAAAATACAGGACATTCTAATTCTAGCTAACGCTAGTTTTTCAAAAACTTACGCTAAGAAGATTTTCAATTTTATGTTTTATTTCACAACAGACTTACATCTAAAGAAAACTATTTTGCACACCAAAGCCTACAATAAGCATGCATCTTTTTTCCTACCCTTTGACTTTAAGACCATTTTGTTTGCAAAAATCTCTTTTCTTTATTTTTTGGTTATTCCTGTTCTGGAGTTTCCTCCTGGACTTACGGAATATGTAACTCCTAGCTTTAAGTCCTTTTGAATTCTCCACTCGTAATTCCAAATTCTGTAGCTCTAATGCTGGCTTTTATGGCTCTAAACAGTCTATACTCTCATCCAGGACTCAACTTGAAAAGACTAACACATAACTTGAACGCTGACTAGTCCATATTTTGTGTGGTATCTGCACACCAAGTAGTCTGCGCCAAGATCTCTTGCAACACTGGGAAGACAAAGATATACTAAGTTATTTCAAACAAAAAAAGACAAATTCATGGATAAAGTACATATTTCAAGGCAGGCCTACCTTTACGCCCTCCATCTTCCTCTACAGCTCTTCATCAAATCATTTAAACTTTGTTAAACTAAGATTCATTATCCTCAAAATGTGTTTTGTAATTTTTGATTTAATGGAATAATACATATTTTTACAAAATACAGTCCTCTCATGGAGGCTTCTATTGCAATATTAATCAGTTTTACTTTGTGTAACATCCTGTGAATTTTTATACTTTTTGACCAGTTAGGCAGAGTAAATATATTGAAGAATATTTTGCCTGACAGCTAAAGTTAAAAAAGCTCTAGTTTATCTCCACTTTCTGTCACATCTGCCATTTTTTATACTCCCTCTTGAACAGAAAAGTTTAAGGGAAGGATTTTCTAAAGCATTTAGCAGAGACTTAACTGTTTCCCCTAAAGGAACATCTCTAACTCCCACCGATTACAATGGCAGGACTGTAGTATAAATGCAAAATTATTTTGAAAATCCCACCTTAAGAGATTTCAGTCTAGATCTTGACAAGGACCTTGTCACCCACTTTTTTTTGGCCTTAATTCACAAACTGATCTCTTAATATCTTTTACCAGGGACACTTTAAAATGAGGTTTCTATCTTTTAAAAGGTATTTCATTGTGTACACTTTCTAGACTTTCTCCACAGATTCATCTTTTTTTCCTCCTTTTTTTTTAAATCTAGCCAGATGCACTATTTATTCCTAGGTAAATCTTACTTCATTCCAACTTTCATTGTATACAAAACCTCCCAGACACTTATGATAAACTGATGCTTTTAAAATCTACTACTATGTTGCCAAAAATGATAGTGATAGCAGATTTTGAATCTTTAGTGGTGCTCTCTACTTTAGTGCTAGTAGAATAGCCAGACTAGACCTGCAAATACCATTTCCTCAGCCAACTGAAAAATGTTTATTTTAGTTCATCTCCTAATTCCAACCCATTTTATTTACCATTTCCTTACTAAAAGGCTCTATGTTACAAGTCTGCCATCAGCAACAGATACCTATTGGATATTTGGCCTTCCTCCCACGCATATTTCTGTTAAACAAATAAAAGCTGTGAAGTAACATGACTGCTGCTGAGGCTGGTAACTTGCTGCCTGTTCTCATATTGCACTAGTAACAACTTAGAGATTACCCACATGATCAGAAAGCTCCATAGAAACACCTCTGAACACTTTCTCAGCGCAAAGTTAACAGAAGGTGGATAAGCACAACATGATAGAAGAAAGATGTCTCAGCAATCAAAACTGCCAGAGAACATAAATAGTGCTATCCTTGTTCTCAAAGCTCTCTGGAAACAGCTGGTGCTGCTTCTATTCTTTTTGAAATAGCATTGTGACCAGAGGTTGTCAACACATTTCAGGGGCTCCTGGAAAATCAGTTACACCATTACAGCACAATTATCAAAGTCAGCACTTGTCTGGCAAAGAAAATGAAAGGCACTGCAGTGGTGGATGAAATGCTGCTGTTGCTTTGATCCTGCTCTTGTCTGCAGGAATCTGGAGCAACTTACCTAACCATAAATGTTGGGAAACAAATGGAGGGCTTTTTCTGTCTTCTCATGCAGCAGAAAGATTTCTTAATGCCTGAAATAGTTTCTCTCATTTCCCTGGCAGTGTTGTGACTCAGACACTTAGATCACTCACTGTATATCAAGGATAGCACTATTTTTGATAAGACAAGATGCTTGAGCTCTCTAGGGAGAGAAGGCCTTCTTTAAGTGTTGTTCACCTGATTTTCAAGAGGGTTCTCTACTCGAAAACGGGGACAAAGTTATACTTCAGTAAGGGTAAGGCAAAGCAATATTGCTTCTTTTCCCTTTGGTCAGCCTTGATGCCATCTTCAGTGACACACCCGATTTTCCTTAGCGTATATCCTCCCTGGTAGTTTACAAAGGCACACCAAAACAACACAGCAAGCGTATCCCTCATGAGCACTTCATGTCAGCTGCCTTCCCTGGACACAAAAGCACTTGGGGAGAATGGTACAGCCAGTCCTCACCACTGTGCAGTATCAGGGAAGAGCTAACGCACACAGCCAGCCTTGAAAGCCATGAAGTGCTCCTGGCTTTTGCCATTCAGATGAGCCCCTGATCCTAGGAGATAACCTGAAGAGCTGTCTGAACTGATTCTAACAAAAAAGTGCACAGCACAGTAAAGGAGGTGCAATGAAATGCGCTTTTACCTTCCTTCCCCGACCCCTGTAATGGTATCAGAATTGACACTGGCTAACTTATTTTGTGGGAACATTTTCCATATCACACCCATGTTTTTGTTGCCACAGTTCAATTGCTAGTGTCTATCAAGCTTACAAATAATTATTTCTGTACTTACATGTATCATAGTATCATTAGGGTTGGAATACCTTTAAGACACTTACGTGTATTTTCTATTGATAAATAAATATTTGTATAAGCACATCTTAGCAAACTTTACATATCTGAAAAATTCTGCCATCAAATTTGCTGTCTTGTTTAAGAGCACCATGAATTGTTCTAACAAGCAGAACCACAGATATGAAGCCTACAGTATTTTTCAGGTCTCAAAAACTCTAAATACGATTGTAGAATCAATTAAGTTAAGAAGAAGGTAAACTTTGACCAGATATTCAATTCAATTTTGCTATTACTGTCATCCCAGAATGACTTCACCTCTGTAATCTTACTTCCTTCACAAGTCTGCTCCTTGGAAAAGTTAGGATTTAAGCAGAGATGCTGCAAACAGCTCTGAAGGACTTCAAAGATGAAGCCCTATGGAAGGTGTACTAAGGTAAACCCAGGGTACTCAAAACAGACTGGAATACCTGTTCAGACTACAACCAACAACAAACTTTATTTACCTCTCAGGCATTAAAATGATGCAGACAGAATTTAAGTCCATCCAATTTGACCTTCTGAAGGGTTAGGAACAAGGTAACAAACTTTTCTTTCAAAGTATTTTCACTCCAAAATTTTAAAAACACTGAAACAAATGAAAACAGATACTCTTGATGAATCCTCACCTTTCTAGAAATTACTGTTATCTTGAATAAGACTGGCCATTTATCCCTGCTTTGAACAGCATGAAATCTTTAGCTTTGTTTCTTTAAATGCATTGTCATTAAAAGACTCTACTACAGGTTTCCAAATCCTAAACATCAAAGTTAACACTGTGTGACAGCTGGCGTAACTCAACTCTCATCACATTTACTCATCTGTAACAGGGTAAATGACACAATTACCTGCTGTAATTACTGTTGCTGACAATATATTTTTCCTGGTGATTGGTCTGTGTGACTCAGAGCTGCTTATCTTTGAGAGTCCAGTCCAAATCTGCATTTCCATGTGACTTGGACATTAAATTACAAAGTATTTACAAATTAGTTCCAATATCTGCCAAGACAGATATTTAGGATAGTATAAACTCATCTTTTATTGCATGATTAAGCAGTCTACCACTCTCATATTATTTTGCATTAGAAAATAACTATTCACGATTAAATTCTGTGCCCCATTCAAATTAAATGCACCTTTACTAGTATATTGGGAGACACACTCAAACAGGTGAATAAAATGAAGAACTAAAATGCAAATAAATAAGGACATCAATATTTTAAAAAACTGCTCATTCCTAAAGCAAAACATTAATCCAAAAAGAAAAAAAAAAAAAGATAAAACATTAAGATACTTAATTCTAATTGCCTTCATGTAACAATTGTAAAGAACAGCTACAGAAGACAACAGTGACTTTTGATTTTGAGCAGTGTGAGTTACAGGCTCATCAAGCTAGCTCACTGCATGTGTTTTCTCTGGAATACGTTTTACTTTAAAAATATGAAATAGACACAATTCCTTGCACCATTTCTCAAAAAAATATATTTTAGAGGGTGAGAAAAGACTGCAGCACTTAATGACAGAAAGAAGCAGATACAGTCTTTTTGAGATGATTTGGAAGCTTTTCAGAAGGAAAAAATGCTCCTACAAAAACTCCTACAAACCATTTAGGTAGAGCAGCTTCCCAGTTCATTGCTAAGCTTGTTGACAGGGTTCTTGGTTCTTGATAGAAACTTTGAGATTTTCAAAGGGGTTTTTGTTATTTATTGGGGGGGGGGAGAGGGAAACGTCAATTTTTGCACAATTGACTATATGAACTGTAAAGGGGATGGTTTCAAGGAGGTAAATTGATTACCATTCCTGAGATAATTTTGATTTTCAGTTTTCTAGTTCAGTCTTGAAGATGCCACAAACCCACTAGGGTTTTCTTATTAAAAAAAAAAAACACCAACCCACAAGACAGAACAGTTCTGTGAGTTCTGTGTATTGAGAAAACCCTCGGGAAAAATATCAAATATCTTTTATAGACACAGCACTTTCAAAAATATTACCTCACAAAATGCAACTTCACTAACAAAAGTGAAATTTCACCCAAACCCCTTAGGATTATATTGTACAGCAGCACAACCTAGACAGCAATGCTTCCCTTTGTATCAGTGGGGCTTTCCAAATTACTGATGATGATTGCATCAGTCTTCCTTGGGGCATTAGCAGATCACAACCCTAAGGATGGGTTCCAACATATTCTCTCAGTAGGTAGTATGTGTTCCTTCTTGTTGATCCATTCTTTTTGACTGCTGTACAGAGGTCTTGTCAAAGACTCTGTCACTTTTTTTCATTTAGATGAGCTGGCAAATACTGACAGAGCAAATTCAGGAACTGAAACTAGTTTTAGACAAAACTAGAAGGGCAGCAGAAGTGAGAGTTTAACTTGTACACTATGCATTTGTGCATGACCAACCACAGCCTGGCTGCAGAACCATCAGAACATTTCAGTGTGAATCAGAAGTTACATGCAAAACTAAAAATAGAAGCCTTTCTTTGGGACTACGCACAGGAACACGGACACCGGGTGAGTCAGTGAAGTGGGTAAGTCCAATATGTTTACTTTGTGCATTTCAAGGTAGATTTCAGCATAATTCTATGAGCAAAGAAGGACTAGGAAGGATGCAACTCCTGCTGTGGTCCAGGGGTCTGTACCACAAGAAAGCAGTTTGATATGGGGTGAAGTACAAGGTTTTTTTAAGTCGATAATCATCAGTCCAAAAGACTGACAAAAGATAGCAATATTGATAGAGAATTATTGCAGAGACAAACTGTCAAAGAAGATGACATACTAAATTATAATGACTGACAGTATAAAACATGAGTTAAGGAAACAGCATTCCATTTAGCATAAAGCAGATTAATATCTTATAAACATTTCATGAAAAACAAACTATACCTCTAAGTTGTTTCAGGAGTCAGTGATTATAAGATATGCCATGTGGCATGCAGTAGGAATCAAATTGTAAAGAATTAAAGTTTCCACGCCCATAGGTTGTCTGAACAGAAATAATTCAGAAATCCCTATCTATACAAACAGGAATCTTCCATATTCATTCAAAGAAAAAACTTGCAATATGATATTAAAAGAAAAGGCTTCTGAAGCCCTAGACAATATTAAAAAATACTATGTCTCCCCTTACCAGTCATGGAATTTAGCTTTCTTACCCTCTGTCTTTTCTTAAAACTGTGTTATCTTAGATTAGAAATGTTTTCCAACAGCAGAATGCCAAAAGACAGACATGATATCCATATACTGCCAGCAGTATCCACCACCCTTAAACTCCAGCTAATTGGTATCATGGCTACGACACCTTATTTTACTGTGAACGTGTAGAAAACCACTGACTTCAATACAGCATAATCACATAACCTTAAGTAACTCCACTGTTCCTTTTTAAAAAAACTGTCTTGCTTCATACAGTAGCTCCAGTCTCTCACTGACCTTGGCTGCAGTCCCTCTGAGAACAGGCAGCACTCTCCCAGCATGAGGCAATCACCAGCTGGCTCAGACACGATAGATGGGAGCCATCCAACTTCCCTCACTTCTGGCTCACTCAATGAGACAGCAGCAGATTCCCATCTCCTGAGCCAGAAAGATCCTTATGACTTCAAACAAACTGTCCTCAAGGCTGCCTACTGTGTTTCTTGATCTTTGCAGTCTATCTGTCACAGCCTGTGATCATTCACAGAAGGACAGGCCAGGGGAGGTCCAGCTGTGAAGGGATGTCATGTTGCAATGAACCAGCCACCCCCTTGTGACCACCATCCTAATCCTTACAGACCACCACTAACACCTCGTATTAGGATGAACAGATGAAGCTTCAATCAGATCACAGCCTATGTATTCTTCAGTCTCTTGGACTTAAACTCTTCTAAGGAAAAACAGCAGAACTTTGGTTACTGGTAATCCTGGGTGCAGTGCAGCCCCAGATTAAAGTACCTAATATTTATGTGTGTGTTTCTGGGCAGGATTCCACAGCATAAGCACATGCCTAGATAACAGGTCACATCCAGCAGGACACCTCACGGATATCCAAGACATCAGTAAAGGTTGTAATGCAAGGCTCTACAGGAAGACTGTAACAGCAGCTGGAGTGCAAGTAAGACACATCACAGCATCTAAAAAGTTGCTAGAACCATAACTGGGCAACTAGATCTTGCTATAGACATCTAAGCTCCCCTTTTAAGTCAGTGTTACCTATAGAACTGAGGAAGTGCAAAATAGGTACCTAATATGGGATTGATCTGGCCACAGACAACACAAACAAACACTTGGAAAGAGCTAACTTACTCTGTATCCATCAGAACTCAAAAAGTGCAACCCCTACAAGATCTTGAGGTGGATCTGCTAATTCTATCATGACAATTGCCTCGAACCTGTAAATAGACAACTGAGTTGGGTCCAGCTGAATCCTCGACCTCTGCTGATCACAATGTGAGCTTAGACAAAGAGATGTACATTAGGGTGTCTTAACTACAAACTGAATTCCACCTCCTGTGCCAATGTCAGTAAAATTCCGACATAAAGAGTCAATGTAATTACCTTAGGAATTAATAATTCATTTTGTGCTGTATAATTTTTTAGATTTTCTATTTTTACAATAAACTGTGCTAATTTTGCTATACCACTACAGTTCTGCTTCCCAATCAGACTGTACTGACACAGCACATAACTTCACTGTGGAAGCTGGCAAGGGATGCTGGGTGACTGAAAGCTGCAGAGGGCTTCAGAACACTGAGAAACAGGAGGTACACTGGATGTCTGTCATAATGCTGTGATATAAATATCAAGCAATGTTAGTGCTTGGAAATACTGTAATTTCAATTTTTTTACATAAAAAAAGATTTCACTCTTTTCTGGGTTAGTTGTAAACTGAGCATATTCTCAAGCTGATATCTGGAACTCCTTTAATATATTGAAAAATTCCTCATTGCACCAAGAAGGCAAAATATATTCCTTGTGGAACAAAATAATCAATTCTGATGTCTGCTTCTGCAGAAAACCGCATTTTAAACAGCATACAGAAGTTGTAGAAATGCAAAATAGAGCCTGATAATACCTTTTACCAACCTTTGTTCCTAAGGCTAATAGGAAATCCAGTTCTAAAATGCATTAATAGTTATATAGATAAACACATACAAGCACACCCACGTATACCAAATATATATATTTATTTGGTAAAAGAATAATTTCTGTAAAAGAATTAAGCATTTCGTAGTGAAAATCATACATTTGCCTCTTTGTCAAGGGAACACATTGTCTGTTTAACAACTCGAATCCTGTTCTACCAAGGACTCTTTAAAAATGTGTTGGATTTTGATCAGCTGAGAAATCAATCCTGCTGTAATTGCATAGCCAGATGAACAGTTGTCATGAACTGGGTCTGTAACCAAGGAGAAAATGGGACCTAAAAAGTATCCTCTATGAAAAAAAAAGTTCTCATTCCAAGCTGAAACAGACTCCTAACTAAGTTGCCAAGGATAACCTGATTCAATCCAAATAAAGCATAATTGAGTTCAGTTGTATAAGATACAGCAGATATATAAAAATTACTTCTGTTGTTATCTTAGTAATGTGGTCGCATAGCAACAAGCTCAGTCTGAGCGATCATTCCTTTATTAGCTTTGTGAATTATCGTGCAGCTAGAAGGTGGATATTGGAGAGAATTTATCCTGAAAGAAGATTGAGAGCTTCATGTAGGCTGACATACTATAAAGCAGAATGGAAACTGGGCCAAGTAATAGAAACCAGAATCAAATAGGCTTTGAGTTAAAAATCCTCCATGCACACAAGCTGACTTCTACAATGCTTATTACTAATAGCAACCCTGGCAGTATGGCTGGAGACCATCGCCCCTGCGGAGTTTGCTTTGCTCTGTGTGATAATGCATGTACATGTAACTTCTAATGTAATTGGGGTGGGGGTGTAACCAAATTTGGAGATGGAGAGACAGATAATTCATCTTGCCCACATCATTATGCTCTCTGGTGGTTTGCTGACTAAAACATATCCTTACTTCAGCCGTGGTATGTCACTACAGTGATGTTACAACCAGCCCCTGTCAGTACACTTGTTTATTGCTGTCCCTTGCACCATACTGAGCAATTATTCTGCTGTTATTTAAGCACAGCCAATGAATTCAGCTGGTTTATAAGCTGCAGAACTTGAGGAAAACTTGAATGTTGCTGAATTCATCAAAAGTAAGTCAAGGGAAATGAACAGGAAGAAATTAGCTTTTTTATTGTTATCATGTCTCACATTACAGCATTCACATGTAGCCAAGCTGGGACACTCTAAGCCTATAACTCCTCTGAGGTCATATTCTATTTTTTTAACTTCTTTGCAGCAGTGAAGGGTAAAGGGCATACAGCAGTGCTGAATAAAGTTGCATCTTGAGGCCATATTTAGTCACTTATTAAAATGTGGCCTCATTTACCAATGTACTAAGCTCTATCAGTTCTTATTATCTTCAGGACAACTTGTGGATACACTTGTGTGTCTGAAAAAGCAGGCAAATTTTATACTTTAATTACCTGAGGATAAGCATGCAGCTTTAAGCAGAAGTTAGGTGACTTCCTTCAACTCTGGATTACATCTGTTTTACAGTAGCTTTTGTCCATGGAAACTCAGACAACTACACTACTCTTAGAAGAGGTTAGTGTTGATGATAAAACACAGCCCACATGCCTCACATGTAATCTAAATCTTATTTATCATTTTAAATACAGAAAGGTATTCCTCTTCAGTTCTCAGAACTCGTTTGTGGGATCTGAAATGTTCAGTTGGAAAAAGAAATAACTAGCAATACATGATACTAGAAAATACCGACACTGCAGAGCTAGCTGAAATCCTACCAGTGTACACTGGTACAAAACCATTTTCCACTCCACATCAGAACCCAGAAATGAACTTTTCCTGAGCATGTGAATTGGTCTGTGATCTATGGAATAAAGATGGATTTTACCTTCAGCATTCTCACAAGAAATTCAAGAAAACTTTTTCTCAAATATCCCTGCCATTAAACATTACTTCTACTGCACAGTATAGAAAAAAGTACGAGATTTCTCAGACTGTTTATGTCCCAAACAATTGATGGATTTATAAGTCAAAAATAAACCAATGAAATCTGAACAGAAGCCCACAGGCAGATGCACTTTTATGAACTTGAGTTTCTAGATGCCAAGAGGAATCATTCCTCCAAAGTATGTCAGAGCACTATGTTAATAAAAAACCCCATGTGACAGGGACTGTATTTCCCCTCAAAAATAAATGTAGCTTGCAAGGAACAGAGGATAACAACTGGGCAAAAAGCTAAAGTGTTGATAATCTGGGGATCTGAATTACAAATGGTATGAGCTGTAATTCCAACAAAATTGCAGGTCCTTATAAATGGCATTTTAAGGTCCTTCCAGGTACCACACTGCTGGTTCCCAAAGTGGAGGTATCTGTGCTTGGGGAATAAGGATGGGCTGCATTTGCACTGCAAAGATGGCTCCTGTTTTCTCATAAGCATCCTCAGAAGACTTGTATTGCAAACAAAGCATTAATGAAGGAAAAGGAGACAAGACCCAAACTTTGGCTACACGCTGTATAAAAAAAAGGAGCAAAATACCAAACCAAAAGGTATCTTTCTTAATCAGGAACATCACAAGTGGTAATAGCTGAAATCCAAGCAGATGTATACGTTGTTTATAAGTCACAGATAGGTAGAAAAATAGACCCAAACAGGAGAGCTTAGGAAAGACACAGTTTTTGATTGTTATGGATAAAGAAATGTAAAATAAATCCCAAGGATGTAGCAAGTTGGAAAACATTAAAGGCTGCATGGGAAAAAAGGCACAAAGGTGGACAAAAGAGTATCAGATGCATGAGGGCTGAATGGGCTAAGTGTGGCAATCAGTTCTCTACGCATTATATCGAGGTGAATTTTTCAGTCATCCCACAATATCATTAGAGAGTAAAGGATATGGGTCAGACATTAAAAACTTATTTCAAAAGGTACTGACCATGCATCTGCAGGTTGGTACTTTCCCCTACATTTTCCTCTCACTATTGAAACCTCCCAAGTAATTATTAATTAGTATTACTGTTATCATAATTCCTACTTTTTGCACATTCATCATCATTATGCAGCTAAACGTGTAGTTTTCTCCTTAAATCTTCTCCATATGTCAAATCAATCTCCCCAGACTCTTGATTATTTTAATGTTGATCTTGGAATTCCTTCCAATTTGCAACAGATTTGTGATTTAATTTGATTTGTAAAATATGCAGAGCTGCCAGTATTCCCAAGAATTAACATTTCAGGTGTCACTCAACTTGCTACCATCACGTTTCTTGATAATTTATGTGAAAACTATTATTAGACTTCAGTTTACTGTGAGAGGCTATCACAGATAAAAATTAAATGGTGCTGAATGCATTGACACCATATTCAGAAAAATATTGTTAGGAAAATCTGAGACTCACAAAGACACAGGCTGAGGCAGAGGGAGGCCTAGCAAGGTCCAGCTGGATGCAGCTAGTGAATGCCTGGTGAATTCAACATATTCCTCATTGCTTTGAGTAGGTTCTTCCATATGACCAAGTCAAAAAGGCCAAAGACCAAAGCTATGGGCTTTGAGCAACCTGATCTAATGGAAAGTGTCCCTTCCCATGGCAGGGGTGTGGAAGTAGATGGTCTTCCAAGTCCCTTCCAACCCAAACCATTCTATGATTCCACTCTTCTAAAGAACTTCTTCATCCCTTCTGTCTAACTTGACTCTGAAGAACAAACTCTCCAAATGTTCCCATTATAGTGATGAGATGTTATACAAAAATCCTTCACCATTTTCTTTAGAAGTCAGAAAATAAACCCAGGTAAACATGATGGTACCAGCCATAATGCACAATAATGGCCTCACAAACTTAGAATCTCTACTTGGTTTGCCAACTCCTTTGGCTTCTAAGTTACTCTTTTCTAAAAGCAGTAGCAAAAAATCAGCATGACTTGGCTAAAGTGAAAATGAAAAGGAAAGACAAAATAATCTGGAATGCATTGATAAAAACGGTTCTGAAAAACGTTACATGGTCTGCAGACACTTGAAACACGTACATGAGCACCTAGCTCCACATGTGGCAGTGGTCCCACACAGCTCAGATGGACATAGTTGCTAATATGGCCAGAGCATGCTTGGAAGAAGTAGCTGACGATTTGCAACATGCCTGGTGTGCTTTTAATAATTAATCAGTTAAGAATCCACATGTACTTTCTGCCAAAGTACAGCACAATTCACCAGTCTCACTGGGGTCTGGGTATAAAGTTGTAGATTATTCACTTCTCTCATAAAACCCCAAAACCAAATCCTAACAAACCACAAAACATTAACAGGAAAAAAACCCAGAAATAAGTAATACATAATTTCACAAACCCCAGACAAAAGCATGTACAAACATTAATTAAAAGATTCTGGCTTATATACTAATACTTCATATGTCCTTCTTACATGCAGCCATTTATCATCTTACCCAGATCACAGGCACAGGGAGAGTAAACTGAATTCACTGTCCTAGGGTACTCCTTCAGAGCACCAACACCTGCCCCTCCAGTACCACTAAAAGTGAAACATGAAACAGCCCCTGGGGAGGAAGTCTCTGGGAGGGTAACACCAGCTGCATTACCTCCCCCACATCATCTCAGTGACTCCAAAGCACAGGGGAGGCAGAGCACACCACCAGCACTTCCAGCTGAGCCACTTCCCCCTTTATGCCAAACGGAAAGCAAAAAAATAAATAAAAGGTGGCCCACGATTTTGCACAGAAACAGAGCCTTAAAAGTCGTCTGAGGCTCAGAAAATCCATGGCTTCTCCAGATCAAGGAATGCACCTTCCTCTGCCTTAATATGATCTAGGGAGGATGCACTAAGCCTCACAGGGTCTTGTATCTTTTGTTCCATTCTTGTTGGGTTACTCAGGTGAGTGGTCCCTATGCAGAAAACTAAAGGGCATGGGGACCACTAAACAAAATTGTTGAGACTCAACATGATTAACCATTCACTGTGGCTAGTATGAACTCTTCACTGTTAGAGCCAAGTGTGAAAAAGAGAGCTCTCATCTCTCATTTCCTAACTTCTTCCATAATAAATGGTGGAGGAAAAGACATCCACTATGCTGTTCAGAGCAATGGTACCAGCTGTGAATTAGACAGCAGCCTGAAAGACTAGAGGTGACACTGGGTCCTTCCTATTTCCTGAAGGAAAACTTTCTTTTTTCCAGCCAAGAAACAGCCCATGCATTTCTGTAACCCCATGCAAAGTAAAGATGTGAATGTTATTATTTCAGAAAATAACTAAATATTCCGATTTGATCCAAGCTAACAGTGATGGTGCGGCAGCACACTAGTACACATATAAAACTACCCCAGCAGAGACTCATGCCATTTTCTACCTTCCTTACCCCAGCACATTATTACACTCCAGGGTATGGAAAGCAAAGTGGAAGGGGAATGAGACAACATCCCTGTATGATATCAAAGCATGTTAGCCCAGGGCATATTTTTATGCCTTTAATTTGCAGTTTGTGCACCCGTTGGGCATACGGGTGCAACTCAGAAGTCATGTCTCCTTCTCATAGCTACGATTGATTTCTGAACATAAAAATCAGTCATGAACAACAGATTTCTGTGTAAATATGGTTGTGACTAACTCAATCTAGCCCTGAGAATCTTGGTTCCAAAATGAATACAAATAATATCTGAAATTGATGTCTTCATTACATCCTTTGTTGTGAAAATAAAAATGTAATTCAGATCTATTGTAAAACTTGCAATAAACATGCCAGGACAAAAGAAACTGGAGCTGTTTTGGAAGCAGCTATAGGCTGTCTAAATCAGTCTTTTGTGTGCATGACTCTGACAGAGATGGATAGCACAGATTTCTTTTCAAATGTCTTGTACAGGAGAAAAACTCTTCAATGTCATTGGTTTTATGTCTCTTTTCTATTTTGATCAATGACTGCTAAATTATATGTACGTTCATAGGATGGAACAATAAAGTATGTTAGTCTGCCAGCAAGTTGTGGACAGCACTTACATCATAATCTGCCTAATCAAGGTTCACATATAATTTTTCAACATCTTCCTGGGCTTCAGCTATCCTGTGCAAACAATGACATATTTATGCCAAGCTACAGAGCATTTTTTTCCTGCTCAGTAATATTTCCAAGGATGTGCAACCAGAGCTGCTTCTCCAGTTTAGAGTGTCAGCTATTTTATGCACAACTACAATTTCATAACTGGATTCAATTACACAGCATTACAAGAAACTGTGACCTGAAATATATTTTAAAAATTTAACACTTAGTAACACAAAGGGTCAATTGTTGCTTGTTTGCCCTATTCTTGTTATCCCTGAACTGGATTAAAAAACAGCCTCCTCCTCAATTTTCTTGATATTTCAGCTGGCAAGTTAAACCCAGAATTGCCAATAAGGCAAATAGAGACTTGCTGAGAACGTTAAACTCTGCAGAGGAAAAAGAGGGTTGAATGACTAAACTTATTGCAGACATTGACAAAATTCAAAGTGCACTGGACTCTGCACATGAGCACTGAGAGCTTTGGACAGAACTGCGTATTCTACAACCCCACTGACATACTCCTGGATACATATTAACTAACTTAATTAACCAGTGCCTCCACTGGAGGTGCTCACACAATAGTTGTGGAACCAGAAAAAATAATGCAGTTATTATGTGACATATACACTTAATGATGTTGTCATTCATTGAGATTCTATCATCCAGTGGGGACTGTATCCTCATGGTTGCCTGTCAGTATCCAAAATTCACTAAAATATAACTCCAGAAAAACTATTTCATAACAGTAGGCTTCAGCAAGTATGAAGAATGCAATGTGAGCAGTCTCAAGAACTATCTTTATTATATTTATAGGCGCCCAGTGCCTCTGCAAAGTTGGTGATGGTTTACCATTTGCAAAGTTCAATCAGAACAGTAAGTTAAGGGAAGCCAAGTGGAAAAAGTATCACATAGATTTAGATACAATCAATCCTAAAATAATCCCAATATTCACACTCAAAAGGTAGTGAAACAATTTCTTTACTCAGCTGAGAGCGTGGAAAACGTAAGAGAATGATCAGAAACATACTGGTTGCTTCAGAAAGGACCTGCTGCGGGCAGTCTTTGTAACTTGGACTTTCAAGAAGTGGGCTCACTGCAGTAAAACAGTGCTTGCCGATGTATGAGAGGAATGGCAAGGACAGGTAAGACAAAGCATTCACAAAGATCACATGTATGTGATTTGGAATCCATGTCCCTGAGTGTTGTGCATGTTTGGGCAAGGAAATCACGCCAGTTTGTGAAGAAGCTGTTTCTGTAACAAAACATATAACTGATGCTAAAAATGCCAAGACACAATGGACAGAACCAAATTAGAAATGAACTTCACTGTGCTGCCTCCACATTCTGAATACTCTCATCCATTTATAGCAAATGTCTGTTACTTCAGGAAATACTACTTAGGAACTTCAAGAAAGCTTTATGGAAAAAATATAGCCTTTTATAGAGAGAACTAATTTGTTACCCTGTGCACTCAAAATAGTGATACTATTTTGTTCACTGAGAAAACATGCCACATCATTAATTCATATCTTCTTTATCTATGTTGTAGGAAAAAACACAGGAACACTTAGAGTCAGCTTGGCTCGAACACCAAGGGCCGTTTTAAATGTCCAGTGTTCATTCCATAACCCTAAATTACCTTTCAATAAAAGAAGAGTAGAAGACAGAATGCCAGCATGAACCAAACACATCCACTGGCAGTAGAGCAAAAAGGGAAGATACAGATATAAGACTGAACATATTGTCCAGTGGTTTGAGGCAAGCAGAACTCCTGCCCTCTGAACTCAGGATTCACCTGGGAAACCTGACTGAGTCTGGAGAGTTCAGAATGAGGACACAGCCCCTTTTATATGCAGCAAATTTAACTCCATCCAAAGTTTGCAGAAGAGTCACTATACTCCAAAAGAAGCTGTACTGGTACGGAACATGGAAATCAAGTAAAACAACACTTTGTTTTCTCGCTTATTTTCCTTTTCAGTCTCCTTCCTTCACCTCTTTAGTCAGCACCCAAAACCATGCAGACTCATAAGAAATCCAGCCTACCTCACAATTTCAGGCAAACAGTATGACCTACACATAATCTGTAAAATGCATTAACTTTTCTGCACTGGATTTTGGTATTTATTCTGTTTAACATTTCATTTAGATGCGCTGTGACTTGAACAAAGATTAACTTCAGAAGAATCATATCAGTACTCCTAAATACCATCATTCCGTTGTCTTCTTACAGAAATACAGAGCTCTTACCTGTACATGAATAATCATCAATGCGTATGTATCCTGTTTTGCAGACACACATAAAGGATCCTGGTGTATTTACACACATGGTGTTCTCCCGACAGTAGTGCCGTCCTTCAGCACACTCATCAATATCTGTGAACAAGGCAAAGAGGAACACAAGTCAAATTCAGCAGTACTTTTTGCTATCTCTCACTACACTGCTGTTCACTTCCATCAGTAGTGGGCCCAGCTGAAGAGTTACTTAAATACCAGTGCATTTTGGAAAGCTTTTCGGCTTTCTCCTTTTAAAAAAACTGCTTGAAATAGTCAAACAAGAGAAGCACCACAAGTTTCTGTGAACAGCTGTTTGTGGAGTTACAAAGAAGATTACACTGGCTTACATCTTTCCTTTTGAAGTGCCTCTGATGTTATTCCTATGACTTAAATAAGAACAGGAAAAAAAGCCCCCAGGGTCCCAAACAACTGACCAACAGCCTCAGCACTGCAATGGCATCCATCACTGCACCCTGTGCAGTCATCTCAGTCACCAGCACACAAACACACAACTACATGCACACTACATGCCTTTGATCTAACAGGAACTACTCTTTAGGAAGAAACTTTAAGGAACATAGTAAGATCTGAAAGGACCCTGGAACTCAGTATAAATTACTCTTAGAACTAAAAAGCAGCCAATCAGTATTTTTAATATATATAAACACATGTATCTATATCTGCAAATATCTACATACATATGTATATAGATACATATACCCACTGTACCTGAAAGGAACCTGTAAGAATCTCATTCATATAAAGATCTGCTCTGACAGAAGAAAATACAACTTGATAAAATACTTGTTGGGGCCTGAACACCTGTTGCAGTGTAAAGTCCTGGAGCAAACTCCTGATATAAATGACTATAGGCAAGAAATTCAAAACCTAATTGGTTTTTGTACTCTTTTGGGCTTCAAAATTAGACATATTTCTTGCAGCAGGTTATACTTCAATGGTAAGACAGAGAAAGCACTACAAATAACAAAAAAACCTTCTGTATAGTATTATTATGCTGCAAAGAAGAAAAGCTATACTAATTTGGAAGTGCTCAGTAGCCCACTGTTCCTGTAATACTAATGATAAAGACATCATTACTGAGATGCTCAGTACACCTATTTATACTGTCATGCAATGTGTCACTGAACCTTGCTACCAAAGTATGCTAAAAACCAAAAGCGCGGATTGTTCGCTTGGATTTTTTCCTGCTCATCAGTTTTGATTTCTTCCTTGTTTTCAATGATGTTTACAGCTGTCAATATCAAAAATAAAATCTCTGGATGGAAAAGCATCTTGTTGCAGAGTCTAATGATAGTTCAAGACAATAGGCTGCATATATAAACTCAAATCAGGGTTGATTTCTTAATGCTGCGATGCTAAATGTCAACATTATTAACCCCTGTACTTTGCTCCTGCTTAGGGTGTATGCTTATCCCTCAATTCCTCTTATCTTTCCTGTGTCTTTAAATCAACAGGAATTTACTAACCACACTCATCGACTGCTCTTCTTTTCCCCCTTTACATTCTTAGAAGATAATTTGCCTTCCTGTACAAAACAGTGTGACACACTGAATATTAGTGATTCTGTAGTGAGTTCCTAATTTCATTCAGTTTTGAAAAAAACATTTTCCACAGTTCCTCTGCCCACTGGATTCTGCTGGAGAAGCTGGGGGCAGTTGGCTACAGAACTTGAAGGTGTCCACTGCAAAAGAATTTCGTGACTGATGTACTTTGCCTGGTTTCTTCCCCTTTTCCTTGTAAACTCTGCAGGCATGAAAGAATCATAGGTCTATTAAGGGGCTAGTTGGAAAAGCTAATCTTGCAACTTTTCTGTTCATGCATAACTGCACAAATGAACGTGTATTTACAGTGAACACAGTGAGCACATAAGCACACTAAGGCTCCAAACACATTTTGTGAACTTCATCTAAGAACACCACAAAAAAAAAGTGAAGCTACCATATGACTACCACAGCTGGTTTTGCACAGAGAGTGGAACAGTGCACAGATCTCCTGACTTACAGATGTTCTGCAGAAACCCAAGTATGCAGGTCACAAAAGCAGCCAGCAGTTAAAACATATGCTTCAGCCTCTAGAGTAAATGATGCAACTTGTGTCTTTCATAATTCCAGTTCACAAGTCCATATTAAATTAATTGTGTTGATTTGTATTTAAGTAACAACATCAGTCTTCAAGTAATTAGAGGCCTTATGTTCTCAGCATCAACAGACTGCCTAGAAGCCAGCTCTGGCACCTTCAGAAAATTCTACTTAAAAATCCAAAGCCTCAGAAGCATTAAATATTTCTGAAAACTATATTAATGATTGCTTTGGCAGGTAAATAGCCACAGGAGACCCAAAATGCCAACAGATTTATTTTGCAGGGAAAAACTTAAAGTCAAAGCTCCTTTGATTCAAACCTCCTAATTTAGAAATGCTCTAAATAAAAGCTTTCATTTTGCCAACATACCACATATTGAGATTTTGAAAAATGTTTTATTTATAATTTTTTTTTTCCAAACCTTGCTTGTTCAACTGATAGAAAAAAAAAATAAAATAAAAAAAGAAAATCCAATCCACAGCTGTTCTGGTTAACTTTGAAGTATTCATTTGGGCAAATCTAATGTATTGTTTTTTTCAAACTGATTTGAAAAGATATTATTCACATTCTTTAAATGAACACTGGAAATCAAAACTCCCACCCAACTCTCTGTTATTGCTACTATCACAAGATCTTGCTGCATTGGTGCCTAAAGGCCCTCTATACCTTGGACCCACAGCAGATAAGAAGACGTTTTTACAAACAATTTGCAACTTTAATACTAAATAAAGATAATACAAAAAGCAGTAAAGTCACAGTCCAATGACAACTAGTCACACAGAGATTGAACACGCTAAAAGCCTGCAATTCCATTCCCACTTTGGCACTCCCCATGCAAGCTTCGTATACATTAGGTTAAGGTATTACAGATCAAGGAGGACTGAACTAGGGCAGGCAATGAGCCCAACATCTGTTGTCTTTCAAAGGTACCAAAATAAAAGCCTTTTCATCCTGTTCACCAGTTGAAAACACTGGTGTAAGCCTTTTATTCACCTGTCATGGTGTAAGCACAGTCGGCAGCCAAGACCCAGGCAGCCACTTGCTTGCTCCCCAACCAGTGGAGTCATGGAGAGCATCAGTAGGATAAAAGGTAGAAAACTCATGGATTGAGATGAAGACAGTTTAATAGGGAAAGCAAAGGCTGTACATACATGCAAAGCAAAACAAGGAATGAATTCACTGCTTTGCAAGGGCAGGCAGGTGTTCAGCCAGCTCCAGGAGAGCAGGGCCCCTCACATGTAATGGCTACTGGGGAAGACAAATGCCATCACTCCAAACATCCCTCCTTCCTCCTCCTTCCCCTCACCGTACACACTGAGCATGATGTCACATGGTCTGGAATCTCCCTTTGGTCAGTAGGGTCATCTGTCCTGGCTGTGTCCCCTCCCAACCTCCCAGGCACCCCCAGTCTCCTCCCCACTGTGTCAGTATGAAAAGCAGGAAAGGCCTTGGCTCTGTGTAAGCCCTGCTCAGCAATAACAAAAACATCTCTTTATTATCAACCCTGTGTTCAGCACAAATCCAAAACACAGGCCTGTACTAGGCACTGTGATAAAATTAACTCTACCCTGGCCAAAACAAGCATGTCACCTTTAGATATAAATGCACAACAGAAAACCTTACGCATTTCCATATCTGAGAAATCCTACAACATTTATCTCGATTTCCTCCTGCCAAAAAAGCCTAGTTAGCATATTGATGCATATTCAGGTCTTACCGTTCAGCCAGTAAGATACTGAAGTCAGTTCAATAGGATGAATGCACCACTTCAATAGCTCTACACATTCAACAATAAAGACTTCTGTGCTTGAAGTCTGTGATGTGATACTGAGCCACCAGCTGTGATGTACTGACAACAATGTAGTCATGGAGATCATCAACCTGCTCTATTCCCAGTGGAACAGATAAAGGGGCACCTCTGGGAAAACTAGTTAGTGCAAAAGTGTTCAGAATCTGCACTTCAATGATTTATTTATACTTGCAAAAACATCAAAAACAGGAAAAACCCCCAAACCAAAATAAAAAAACCCCTACCTGCCTTTCTTTATTCCCCCAAGCACTCAAACAAAATTTATGTGAAATATATAACTGAAGAAAAGTTTCCCTGTATCTCCTCCTCCTGCACCCTAATGAGTTTGCTTCCCCAGAGTAAAATTCTCAGTTATGTTTTACAATCCCATTAATAAGAAGAGAATTTGACCTGAAATCTATAAATCATTGTTGACCAAAGCCTCACACTAACAAACAAAGCCTCTCCTTAGGCCTCCCTATACATCACTGCCTTTATCCACCACAAAAGCCTGCCAGAACAAATGAGTCTGGTACTAAGCCAGTAAATATGAGCTGTTATGAGAAGAGGCTACTCCCAGAATTGAGGATCCTTTATGGATATTGTCCTGCCTCCAGCTATTGCCCTTAAAACTCAATGGTGTCCAACACCAGTGATTTCCCCGGCTACCATATACTCCTCTAAGTGTGACCAGGGAAGTGCTAAAACTCTTGCAGGACTTTTGCAACAAATAACATTAATTACCCAGGGAAGAGAGAGAACAGGAACATGAAAAGCTTTACTTATAAAAATATTATTTCACAAACACATTAAAAATTACCCTGAATACAAGAGCAGACTAGATTAGACCTACAATTTAAAACAAAACAAATAAAACCCCTATGGGTTTTATGCTAATAAAAGAACACATCTTCACAACCTATAAGTATCAAGTACCACATTTACCTGCTCAAGAGGCTAATGTTTTCCCACCTCTCATATACAATTTCATCAACACACCTCCATCCTGATCTAGGGCTCTGCTGTGACTCTTGGGCCCCTCTGCTGAGAATCCCAAGGATGGATACCAGTAACATTGAGCATAACACAGGGCTCTCAGGCCCTTAGCTTTATCACTACCAACCTGACTCACACAGAAAGACAAGCAGTGAAAGATTGAGACTCTCCTCTGGTCCCTGACCTAGAAAAAGGCCATCACAAAATCAGCAGATGCTACTCAACAATTAAGGGACTATGAAAACAAACAGTGACTGATCACAGCAATCAATACCATTCAAAAGGCAAATGAGGATTTAAAACCTTTAGAACAAACATAACCTGTTCTGCACCTGCTACAGGATCACAAAGAAAAGAAGTTCTGTCCATTTACTTTCTCTTTGTCATCCCTCCACCACCAAGTCCTACTTTTCTCAATTTCTACCTCTGACATTAAGTTTCTCTGCTGTTTTCCACCTCCAATCACTTTCTACATTAGTTTAGTCTCATCTTCAGATCTAGCTGATTTTGTCTTTCCTCCCATACTCAACCCATCAGCTCTTACTCCTTAAAAGGAAAAGAACAGAGCATAATTATGAAGCAAGATCTCACCAGCTTACCCATCTGTGAAAGTATTGGGCTTTTTTATTTCCACCACCAAACACACTACCTTCCCAACTGCTCAAATGTTTAGTACTCTAAAACTTCCTGGCTCATTGCTCTAATAAAAAATACTCCCACAGTAGGGTCTCTCACACTTCCTTGACCGTATTTCTAAGCTCCTATTCTCTTTAGCTTCCCTTCATTTTCACCTACAGTCTGGTTTCAGTATCTTTTTGTGGTTTGGTTTCCATAACACTATCTTCCATGTGTCTGTTCTTGTGTAAACCCTTTCTCACTTGCTGTCTAAGATGACAAAATATCCTGGGGCTCTGGCACAGCCCTTGCTCCTCCTCCTCCCACTACTATTTCTAGACTCTCCATCACCTGTCAAACCTATGGTTTAACTACTGCTGTTACCTCCAGTCAGTCACAAAACAACCACTGTACTTTTGTTTTGCTTTGCTCTATCAAATCCACTGCACCAATTTTTCCAACTGACATATGCCACAAGGGATGTAACCATCAACTTCAATCACAATTGTGTATTTTTTCACTGTGTCCCACATTATTTATTCCAGCTGACAGCACCACCATTGTTATCACCCCTACCCTCCATAGATAATTTTCAACTTTTTCTTCTCTTTACACCCTGTGCCTTTGGTGCTACCAACAGCCAGTAAAAAGTCTGGCTCCAACAGCAAAATTATCAAGAGGTAAGATGTATACAGTCTACGTCCAAATTAATTTTTGCTTTTGGGGGCTTTTATTACTTTTCTTTTTGCCTACCTTTCTAGACCTATGTGTCTCTCCTCTCCCAAAGAGAAAAGCACTAGAACCTAAGGAATCACACTTCATCTAACCCTGCGAATCAACTATAAGAACACACCCCACATACTGAGTTAAAGCATTCAAAAATAACCTCAAGCATACACAAAGACCAAGAAGGAAAGAGTGAAATAACCTTCCATTATCCCCACCATGCTGCTCCCAAAATAGAACTTGGTCATTAACAACTCATGCAGCAATGCATAGGGAGGGTAAGAAGAATTGGGCAGTTACTAGTGTATATTGATTTTTACTGAATTATTAACAGAGCTGTAGAGAAACTGGGCGAGTTGGATTATAAGTGTTAGCACTGTTGTAATAAAACTAGTAAGAGATTGTTGTATCTTGACTAGACTGATAAAGCATCAATTAGACTAAAAAATAAATTCTAACTACTGGTTCTTCACACAAGGCATGTTCTTTTCTAGCCCATAACTAAACTGCACAGATAACACATATACATATTGTACACATCTTGGTGCTTTTCCCTTCACGCTATTTTAAATCTCTGATCTTTGCTTAAGTTCATGATTTCTCTGTGCATCTCCGGCAGCCTGTGAGGAGGCCATCAGGACAAAAAGTACTCAAAATAAAAGCAAAGTCACTCAAGGTCTACGTTCCTTGACAGAAGCTCTATATAGCTTTGCAAGGGCAAAATGCAACATCGCAGCATTTCAGAAATATCATTTTTAACAGTACAAAGAGTTGTTTTTATTTCAACTTGCCCCAGTTTTTTGGAAAGGAAGACAGACTGTTGAGATAAAACTGTCCTTGTTAAAACATGCAGTAGGAGATATTCTTCAACAGCTACTTGTGAATGTGAGATTCTTGGAAGAAATTAAAGTCTTCATCTCAGTCTTGTGAAAACATCACTGCACTCCACACACATTATGTAGTTTTAAAAATACATATCAGAAGAAAATTTTGAAAACAAATATTGTCGGCCATCATGTAATATTTTACTTGGTAAACTGCATCTTCTTACTTTTTAATATCTTATAATTAATTCACATAGTAGTGTGTACACGATGAAACAAGTAATTATACATAGTTATTTGTCAGACATGAAAGCATCCCAGGGGGCCTATCCTTAGGCTCCAAATAACTAGTCTGATACAGTTGCATATGGAGAATAAAAAGGATGCTGTATATGATTAATTAACGAATTCCAAAAATCAGAACAACTTCCTGACACATCAGCTCATGATCCAAACCCCTTCAGCACTGCACTTAGTTAGAAATAGGTCTTTAAATCTGAATTGCAAAATAATATTTTTCTTTTATTATTTAAGTAGGACAACTTCTCACCAATTTGAACTGTGAATGTCAAGAATTTCAAAATACTTGCCACTCTTCGTGTTTTTGTTTTCCCCTATTTTAAAAGGGTAATAAAGAACATTAATATTTTTATACATAAATTACAAATACGTATCAGGTTCTTCTCGGGAAGACACAACACAGATTGTATTGCACCAGTGTATTTTAAAACTCCCTACTGGCAGACAGTAGAGACAGTACCTGTAAGCAGTGGTAAGGCCCCCGTGTGTGAGTTAGACTGTATTTGGGGGTTGGGTAGGGTCTAAACAATGCAGTGTATTTTTGTGAGCTCCTTGGGAGATTCCTGCCTGTTTTACAGAAAAGCGCTGGTATCACAACTCAGCTGTCTCCCAAACTGTGCCAAACTAGCTACGAGGACCATAACAGATGCAAACACTGTGGCTGCTATTGTTCTACATTCTTCATGAAAGAATATTTATTTTAAATTCAGTTTGCCTTAATGCAAGGCATTTCTGTGTTTTTGTTAAAACCCTTGGGGATCCAGCCTTTATGCATTGTTAAGATGCATCACACTTTTAGACTGAGGTTTTAAAAGTTACAAAAGAAATCCAACCATTTGGCTGTGGGTACTTTTCACACACTGAAAGCACCTAATTTTTTCAGTAGTCACCTTCCAGCAAACAGTGAAAACTTGGCCAAAAGTAAAATAAGAACAAAACTAAGGCTTTATTTTCTTTTCTCTTTTGCTTGGAGGTTGCAGGTCTACCTAATTTGTAAGGAAACTTTCCCCTTAATTTCTCATTTGAAGCCAAAATACATCATATGTTTTCATTGCTAGTGGAAAAGGGCTGCTCTCAGTACAATAAAACCTCTCCTTACCAGATACTAGTAGCAAAGTTTAAAAGTTTTCAAGAAGCTCCCCCTACATGATTAGTTTCAGCTGTTTGTTTTTTTTTTTTTTTTAATTGTAGTAACATCATTGTCAGTCCTGGCTATGGCTGAATGATAGAAACATTCTGAACATAATTACTGTAGAAGTAAATAAAATCAAAAAACACTGAATCCCATCCTGCAATTTGTACACATAAAAGCTATCCCACTGCTACAAGTGGTGGAACTACCTGTACCTCAGTATGCACCACACTTTATGAACTGGTGTCAGGGACACTGCTTGTGCACTTTAGGTTAGGAATAAATTTTATTGCTTTCCTCAATTAAAGCTATGGCAGACAAGAAGGATTGGTCCTGCTCTGACACAGCAACACATTAAAACTGCTTTTATAATTCTTCATATTAAGATTTCTCAGTAAAACAATGATGGAAATAAGATGACACTTAGTGCTTTTGATGAGAAAAATATTAATAATTGATAATAATACTATTTAATATTAATATTTCATTTTAATATTAATACCATTTAATTGGTTTTTAATAGAAATTTGGAAATAACATTGTGCCCTCCCAGAGCAAAAGTTTTTCTTTCTGCTTGATTGGTTTCCCAACCCAATTCCAAATGACTAGGTACTGACTCAAACACTGCCAGCTGATGGAGGTGGAAATGTTTCTTTCTTAGCTGTATGTGATACTATCGACACTTTTCACTTCCAAAAAACAATTTTTCTATGAGGAGGGAAGCATGAGTAGCCTTCCCAGGTTCACAAAGCTGATAGCACTGTAGAGCTTTTAAGTAGAACTCTTACTGAAAAAAAATGGTGCATTCCACAAAGACAGCAAAGCTAGCAAACAGCCCAGTACTGTCTATTAAAGACTCAGAGGACTTAATAGAATATATTCTAATACTCTGAGGTTTATCTCCATTATGGAAGTCTCTTACTTCACTCTTCCCTATATTACCCTTAAGAAAAAATATATTGTTGATAACTGTACTTGGCCAATACAATGCAAGACGTATCCCACTGCAACTTGATTATAACTATCCTTTATAAGATTTCTTCTCTTCACTATAATCTGTGAAAATCAGATTAATTTTGAAAATGTACTTTATTTTTGTAATCCAGTAGTTAAAACCAACAAGATTAAACAAGAAGATTAACAACAGACTGTCCTAATTAGGTAACAGAAGAAGTGCAAATTCATGTTGTTGGGGAAGAGGGTTAAATAAAGCATTAGTATTTTTAAGCATACACAGCGTTAAATTAGCAAATCCTTACAAACAGAATCATAACATACAACTTTGAGCTAAGGGACACCTGATAAGGCCTAACCAAGTGGCATTTCTGATGTGCTCCAGAAATCTCTGTAAAGAGACAATTTCTCCTCTAAGACTGCTTACTTCCCTCCACTGACAATGATTCAAATCAAGCTAGCTTACTCAAAAGCAGATTTCTCAACTGAAAACCTTTTCCCCTCGAGGGACAATCATCAGTGAAGTGGATGTAATTCTCAAATCTAGACAAAGTCATTCAGTCTTTGGTCAAATTTCATCCGCTATATTTGAAACTGGGACAAACATGACAAGAGCAGAGAAACTAGATGAGTTACTGAGGAAAAGGGTAAATTAAAATGTAAATGGAAAATTGTTTCACAAAAAATTGTTTAATTCTGAATGATGCCAGATTGTTAAGTTAGCTATATTGTGTACCGTGCGAATAGTACAACTAAATTTCCAAATATCAAAAAACAAACATTATGGTTCACACACTCCCATAATGTAAATTTGTGATGTGTAGAGGGATGACCCTGGTCAGCAATTTAGCACCCAGCAGCTCCTTTCTTGCTCGGCCCTTCAATAGGGTGAAGGAATTAACAAAAAGAGTAAAAGTGAGAAAAAACTCATGGGCTGATACGAAGACCAATTAGTAAGTGAAGGGGGACAGGAAAAGAAGTGACTCGAAGGTAACCTCTCTCCAGCTCCCACCAGCAGACTGATGTCCAACCAGTCTCTGAAAAACAGCCACACTGTACTCCTGTTCTCACTACTGAGAATGACATCACAAACCTAAACCACAGCACTGCACAGGCTGCTCTGAAGAAATTTAACTTTGTCACAGACAAGAATGTTAAATAACATCTCAGCATCAGGCATCAGGCAAAATCCCCTTGATCAAGATGTAAATAACCCAGTTCACTCAGGTCATGTTCTGTCTTAGTCTCTTCAAAAATTATTGTATTCTCCTGTCTTCTTTCTTGAGTTCCTTTCTCTATTTAATCAGCAGTCCTTGGCAGCACTTCTGAACTGAAATCAGATTTTACACAGAGATAGTTGAAATATGCTCCTCTACATGCATCAGATTATCTTGGTAGCCAAGAGTCACAACCTTTATCCTAAAAAGCCTTTTCAGCATAACTCCACCATCATAAAAGCAGTTGATACTGAACACTATTTGAAATACATTCCAGAGGGTGATCTTCAATTTGAGAGTACTGCAGATGTTGCTTTGGGAAAAACAAATTACACTTCACCAGAACAGCTGTTTTAGTAAGATGTTGATGTTAGTGCATTTAAAAGCACCTACACCTGGGCAGCACAGCATAACCCATACATAACCTGCCCACAAAGTATTTCAAACTGCATAATAGCCTGAGGCAGATAATATATTTTAAATTATTTGTAATAAGGCTTACAGCACGTAAATGAAGAAATACCAATTCTTTAAGTATTGCTTTACACACTTCTCTGAGGGAAAGCTAAATGTGATGTAAATATTAACAAATATTATAAAACAGAAAGTTATCCATCATAAAAGTGATCTAGAGACATCACACAGTTTTGCAAAAGCACTGGTTCATTCTAGGACAGAAGCCAAACTCTTCTACCACTCAGGTAAAATTTATGCAGCTTTTCCAGACCCACACTGAAACCAGCTTTGAGTGTTTTTATTTTTGTTCTTCTCCTTAAGGTGAAGTTCTTCCAGTGGGAGCATCATTACTTCTGTTCATTCTTTCAGTTTTGATGGTGCTGGAGCACAAACCAGGATTGTATTTAGGGAAACTTGGCTCTAACAGAACCAATGACATCCAATTTTGCAGTATAGCTGAAGTTTGTGCAGTGCAAATGCAGAAACAACTATCATTTCTATGGGCTCTAGCAATTACAAAAAGCCTTCTCTGAAAGGCTTTGTGTTAACTCGACATTTCTATGCCTGGCATTGCTTGCAACTAAAGACCAAATAATGGCAGAGTGAAGAAAGGGCATCAGCTGAGAAAAGGAGGTTGGGACCCTTTCAGCCTTTCAAGATAAGACATAGGACTCTGAAAAGACTTGGTGTTACACTATTGCTATTGTGCCATTTGCTGTTAGTTAATTTAGTATATAAGGTAAGAGTATCTTTCTGGAAATAAAAACCTCTGCTCAAAGAGACATTTGAACTGGAAAAGGATACAGGAATAAAAGCACAATGCTGGAGAAACATAGGTATTTCAGTCCCCTGTCCCTTATCTTCCACAGAAACAATCATAACGTTTCAATCTGTAACCTTATCTCCCATCCTTCCAGCACATGGCCCTCACAGTCAGTCAGGGATGGACAGTCACTGCCCAGTCTGGACCTGTGTACCAACTGTGCACAGCTCAAGCGTGGTGCCAGCCGTGCAGCTATGGCACGGAACCAGCGGCAAAGCCAGCTGGTTTGCCTGTTGAGGCAGCTTCACCCCTGGCAGGGAGAACCTCTTGGGAAGTGACCCAGCTTCCTGAGCTTTGCTCATGTGGGCACATCTTCCTGGTGTAACTTACTCTCATTGCCTTCAACATGAGCAAGTGTTCCTGGATCAGGAACATTTTAAAGTGACAATTTAATGCCTTCAAATGTAATATGCAAAATTATTGTATTTATGTAAATTATGTGTCCCAATCTTTTATTCACTTATGCATGTTCTCTGAAAGCAGTTAAGCAGATTCATAATTACCACCCAGAACCAATGTCATTTGCCCATACAGAAACAATTGGGCCAAGAAATCTTCTCAAAAAATCATCATATTGAAATCAGGTACTGCACAAACTGGTAAATCCTCTTATAATAAGAATGCATCAGCCTCACATATGATAATCTACTGTGTCCTCATCAAACATTTCACCTTCAATGATAATAAAAATGTTTATTTTCTTTTTTTTTGCTTATGGCATGCCTGGCAAGTTCCACACAAAGCAACAGACTCTAATGTGAGAGATGTTGAGATCACTCAGAAAGTGTAATTTGCTTTTTTGCTTTCATTCGGCAAAGTGACAATAGAGCTGCAGGAAAAAAAAAAACTCTTAAAGCCCCTAACTTCATAGTAACTCCATTGCTCCAGTGACTCCCTCAAACAGGGAATGGCTGATGAGTTCTGGAAACACAGATCCACAGCCCAAGCCACAGCATCGTCTCCGGGGACTATGGGATAAGAGTGGTTGATGCTACAAATTACACAGCAGGTCCTGACATCAGATGTCTCCTGGAACATGAGGAGGGGAAAGGGATTTGTTTCTGTATGATTTTTAGTTCTGCTTCTCAAAACAGGCTTGCATCAGAAGGCTTACCATAAAAATTAAGTAGAGATGTGTATGAAGCTGAATTAATTATATGCTCCTTTCCTGAAAACAGCCACAAACTCTCAAACCTAAGCCTACAGATGAGCATTCCCACTTACATTAATGCAGCTGCTAACTCAAGCAAGCTGCAGGCATTAACTTTGGCAGAGTTCAGCCAAAGGAGCAATCTTAAAAGGCCTCGACTTATCCCATTTATTGTGCATCACCAGAGAATAATGCAGGTATTACGTGGGACTGCAGAGTACCTTAAACTACATCTACTCACAGATGCTTGACTTTCAGTTTAATCTGAACAGAACTACTTATTAGTCAAAGCCCATCCTGCTGGCAACACTTAAGCTTTATGGTAAGAATGGCCTGACAGCACACTGGCATTACTTGTTTACAGAATCAGGTTTTTCATGAGGAACAGCACCAGTCAGCACTAGCACTGAGAGATTGTGCAGAGGACTTGGGCTTTCACTGCTGGAATGGGGTTGGGTCCTTCCACCTGATTATGCTAGATTGTACAGACGATTCTCTTCTGATTAAGTAGCTTGTTGCTCCCTGATACCAGTAGAGCAACTCAAACAATGAATCTTTACTCAGTGTGATTATCAATACTAGAATGTAGTCTACAGCATTTCTTACTTCCTGAGGAGAGTGAATAGGAACAGGCAGCAGTGAAAGGAGAAACTAAATGTTACGCTACTATGTTTTTCAAATGGTTGAATTTAGGTTGTCTACGTATCTGAATACCATTTAAAAAAAACCTAAAATTTTCCTACGGCAGCACGTTTCTAATCCAAGAGCTCAGCCATATTAACTAGTCACCTCCATGCCAATCAGATTTTAAAATATTTTTTTCAAAGAATTTAATCAGAGAGATTATTTTAGTTGATCAACATGCTGCACGTCTAATTCATTGCATTGAATATGTCTATCCCTTTGACAACTTACGAATCAATGCGTTCATCCCACAGTAATTTATACAACAGTGCTAAGCATGTGAACAAGGTATCACCTTCACAGTAGGCATTGTCCTCTCGAAGGGCTCGGAAGCCATCTCGGCAGCTACAGACAGCTCTGTCCTCCAGGTTTCGGCAGACAGAATGCTCCATACAGTTATGTCCTTCCAAGCAAAAGTCATGGCCTGTACAGAACCAAGCATGATTGAGGGTTAAAAAGAATCCAGGGATTACAAAACATACCTGTCAAAGACAGTCCTATCTTTTTCTCAGTTAGGTCAAAGAATACCTTTCTATTGTCTGTGAGATACAGAAAAATAAATTGTACCAAGCATGAAAGAGATGAGAGGAGTAGTAAAGGCCACCAGAACAGATTGTCTCTAGGTCTTCAATTCAATTTCAGGTTATAGCACTGATCTGAAGCAGCTGGATAGGAGGCTTGCTTAAATCCCTCTACTGTCTCCTTGTCATTGTTAATTACTTTTACAGGACATATCTTAATTATATATTTCTTGCCACTTTTTTTTGTGTGTTTGTACATTTATAAAAGAGCTTAACAGCTTAGACACTCAGCATCTCATTTACTAATGATATTGCTTTTTTTCTACCACTTTTAGTTCCCAGGTGTATTTATAAAATCCTTCTGTATTTAACCAAAAGTCTTTGATTAACATTGACTTGTTTTGCTTTACTCTCCCATTATCTCTTCCCTTCCTCCACTGACTGAATACTCTTCCCTTATTGCATCATTCTTTCCATTACAGAGAATTTTATTTTTAAAATCTCACCTGTTAGCCACTCCTATTTCCTATTTTCCTATTTTTTATTTTCCATTTTTCCTGAATGTGGCCATATTCTATTGCACCTTAACTACAAATTTTTAAGACTGTGAAGTTCTTTTCCAGGCTGGAAAATTTAGATTGAACCTTTCAACTCAGTAGGTTTCTTTTAAAATTTCTTCTGTTTGCTCTCATGAAATTTAATGATGTAATGTTGTTGAACAACATTAAATCATCCTTTTTTGTGCTGAAATCAAGCTGGTTCTAGAAACTGACTTGAAGCTTCCACAGTTTCCAGATCTGTATATAAAGGTGTGGAGCTTGTCTCCTTCCCTGTTTTCTCATTAATTTTGTTTAGTTTCCTTCTTTCACTGAAGCATTAATTGATCAAGCATCAGTACTGTTTTCCAATAATTACTTTCTTCTCTCAAAACCACAGGAGACCTTGGGAATGTGGGTCAAGCTCAGGGGACCAGGACTGGTGTAACAGCAACAGCTCCAGAATGCAAGCCGGCACCAGGCTGCAACACAAGCCTCTTTCAAAACAGAAAACAAGTATTTTTTGGCAGTAAAGATTATTACTTTTATCATTCCACCTGGTTTCTGCTTCATATTTTTCTGTGAAAAAGCTTCTAATCCTAATCTCACAGAAGCTTAGTTAACAGGGACCCCAAGCAGGACAATGGCAGCAGACATGCTTGGAGGTCAGGTCAAAGCAATCTTTTGCACTGAGACAGCTCAGAACAGCGTGAAGCAGCAAGAATGAAGCAAAAGAAAAAAAGGAAGCAAAAGATCCCATAAAGACAAAATGCTTTAGTACTGAGACCCAGTCACATGGTTATGATAGAAAAACATCAGCCTCTCATATCACAATAGGTCGGTGATGTTTCTTTCCCCTGCTGTGGGTTGTCTCCCTAACCTAGAAGTATGCTTAGGTAATGTTATTTAAATATTATCATTCAGCACAGCTACCACAGTGCTGGCATCCAGCACAGGAGCAAAATACTCTGCACTTTTACTGCGCTAGAGGGTCTCCAATGCTCTTTGATGACAGCAGAAGCATGTGCATCAAGAGCAACCTCTGGCTACGGTGACATCTACTCTTTGGCTTTTTGCTGCCCTCCTCACTGAATCCTGAGCTCATGGCAAAGCAATTGTCTTATTTCTGGATTTCCTGGCCTGTATTGGATCGTATCAGATTTTGACATTAACTAAGATGATACATGTGATCCAGAAAGGGTGAAGGCTTTCATACTGATTTATTATTATTATTAAGATTTTCAACACTTGTACAGCAGCTGTATTAATAAACAAAATACATGCTACTGAATAACAACCTGCCGCAGCTTCTTGTTTAAAGAATAAGCCCTTCACCACATGAGAAGCCAAGCTAGAATAGCTCAGGGAGGACTGAAAATATTCAGAAAGCACCAACCGACATACATCAAAAATTTCCAGCTATACCAGGCACAAGCAACATAGAATCCTTTTCTCTAAGCTACTGCAGATTTTATAGAAATTATCACTAAAAAATCCTTTTTGACTGCGACAGACTTGAAGACTTTTCTTCTCTTAGGTTCTTTTCTTCTACTTTCTTATCCCTCTGCTTGATGTCATTAATCATATCCTTCATGTTTGCGCTGAGTAGCACAGAACAGCTATAGCTCCACTCTTCACTGAAATATACCTAAAATCAGTCCAACAGTCTAACACCTTCCTTCATGCCAGGTATCAATTTATCTTATTTTGCTATAGAAGAAACAGATGTAGCCACTTGAAGATGCCATTGCTCACAGCTTTGAAGACACTGATGTTAGTCCAGATCAAAAGGGTGGGCCAAGGACTCAGAACACTTCCTGCATCTCCCTCCTTTGGTAGGGATCAGACTGGGTGTAGCACACAAATGTGCACAGCATACCAAAATATTCCCCAAAGTTTCTGCTTAGAGATGCAGACTACAACCCCAGAGAGGTAAACAAGTTACTCCAGCACTTGAACAACTGCATAGCACAAACAGTCCTCTGAAAGAGATACCTCAAAGCACCTCAGAGAGATGCTGGCAAACAAGGGTATTTATCCAGCCTACTTAATTTGGACACTGGACTGGGTGAAGGGTAGAAAAATTGCTATTTATATATATGATTTCTGAGACTTTCCACCCATTTTTGGCTGGAATAAAACACAAAAACACATTTCAAAGAATTCACATTACTAAAGATTTTACAAACAATTTTCAGATGTCACAGTGCAGTTCTTACCTATTCAGCTTCCCAAGACCTACAGTGATCATCATGCATAGGAGTGTCCTATTCAAAATTATCAGAAAAAAAGTCTATTTGTAATCTATACGAATGAAAAATTACACTCTGCTTATATATATCCTGCTATTACCTTACCTTTACAGATTTTGCAGCAACTGTGAGATAAGGGGATCTGTTGAGATTCTGGGCAGTTCAAAGCTGTACAGCTGTCTTTTGGAATACGCTGCATTTTATGGTCCTGTTAAATCGAGGTAATTGATTAATACTGTGAGATAGGAAATAAAGAAAGTTATAACTTTAGTGGAGTTTCAGCATTATAATGAACAAAAAAACCCAGCCTAGGCCAAACTCCAGGTACCTTCAAAAACCATTTGAGAGAACAAAATAGCACGATAAAAGCATCAGGAATTCACCTATACTCAAACATTTTCAAGCAAGCAAAGGTGTGGCAACAACTCTCATTCTTCTCTTTTCTTAGCTGCCAAGTAACTTGCCTCAGAAGCTTCTCTTAGCATTATGTCTGAAAGAGTTACAGTTATTTCTCAAAATCTGAGGCAGCAGATTCCAGAGACAAGGGTCTCCATAATGAATACTTTAAAGAAGCTTGTCATTTATACAGCAAGTAAAACTTGAACATCTCTGATCTCACTGCTGTGGCAGTAACACTGAAGGAAACTGGGACGGAGTCCCTATCAGGAAAGAGAGGGTTTCTCAGCTAAGCTTGGATCAGGCATCTGGAAGTGTAGAATACCACAAATGGTATCTAGTATCTTCAGGCACTCAGTGCAGGTCACATCAGATGGCTGCAGTATGGCCACACAGCTGAATTGCCTTAGCTGGCTTAGCTGGCTACCACGGGTGTACCACCCTTTAGGTTCCCTCGGGCCATAAATTATGTGTCTTGCAATGCTCTAGTCATGAAAGGGCAAAGAAAGAAAACAAGGCAAACAACAGCATGCTCCTCAGAGGCATCTGCCTTAAAATAAGCAATGTGGTTAAAATTAGACCTCAGTGAACTCAAGACCCCACATTTCTGCATGCAAGAAAAGCATCAAGAATAATGCATATGCTATTGTACATATGTGTATATTATTATTATTATTGTCTAGCACTTAATTCTAAATCCTCTTTAAGTGTGAAATACAAAGGTGAACGTGAACACAATGGCCAATATCAAAATTACTGCTCAAACTTTACATTAAACAATCTTGACAGAGAAACCAACCCGAATCTGATAATACAGTAAAGCAAACCAGCCATAGATGTGCTGTACACCAGAACAAACAAAACCCAGCAATCCCATAAGATAAATTAACCTTTGATAGAAATAACATCAATTAGAGTAGTCTGGATTTCATTTAATCCCTTTGTAAATTCTAATTTGGAAGATAATTTTTCATTCTCTTATTTATAATATTCAACAGAAAAGTGCATGCCTATAGCACGCACAACTGCAGCACCCAATAAAAACAAAACATGATGCTTCTAATTACATACTGACAAAAAGAAAAAATTCCATACATTGCTTTGATAACATCATTACAAGCCTTCAAGCATGAAACCAGTACTTGTGCGATTCCTATTAATATCTCTGGACCTGAAATAATTAATTACATCCTTCTATGAAAGCTCTGGTAGTAATAAAATAATGCCCATCTATGAATTCCTAACTGACCAACGAAGTTTACAGTACATGGATTTTCTGCTCTGAATTATCATTCTCAAGGCTGTTCAGTCCTTGAAAAAGCAGTATTTCCATCAGCCAAAGCTGCTGCTTACTATTTCTACCGAGACAGTGAGGCAACCTACCAGAAAACAAGTCTAATCAACAAAACACAGACTAGCCCAGCCAACAGAGGCATTTTTTTAATACAGTATCACAATTGCCAGCTGCAAGGAACACAAGGCAATGTCACATAACTTTTGATGGTTGTTAATTATATGCATTGACTAATCATAGAATTCATGTCCTGGGTGTCATGTTGAAAATATGAGCTCACAGCCCTAAAAAGCCTACAGCTGAATCCAAAATTATTTCTGGTCAGCTTCTCCTTGCCACTCTCAAAAGGGTTTCAAGCACCTACTGCAGGAATTAAGCTCATAGAGACTAAAATCAACAGCAGCTAGACAAGAGTTCCCAGTTCTTCTTTGTAAAATACACTTTTTAACAACTGGATGAAAATGTTTGATATTTCCAGAAACTGATCTAATGGACAGCTCCATGGCGAGAGGAGTTGCTCGCCTTTTTCTCTGCCCTAGAAATGTGCACTCAGGTTTTCAACTCCACCCCGCAGCATGCAGCTTTCTAACCAGACAGGATTCTTCCCCATCCCTCCCCCAGACAGACAGCACAGGACTCACTGCAGCAGTTTGTGTAATTCTCAACCCACAACTGTCCCTGGGGTATATTCTGCCCTTAAAGTGTATTTGTGCCCTTAAGAGCAGCTCCGTTCATACAGCAGGGCAAGACTGAATCAGCACCAGGTATGTTCTGTTTACAAACAAACACCCCACCCCTACCCCATTTCCATCACTAGAAATACCAGATACCTGGTGTACCAGCTCTTTTTCTTCTTTTTCCTCTAGCTTTTCCTCTAATAATGATCCTGAATTCCAAACTATGCCCCCATCACATTCGTGTATCTCTTACACCTGAGCACATAATTTGAACAATAACGCAGCAGATGGAAACATAAGGTACTCTGCTGCTGTATTATTACTGATAATGGGGATGATACCTAGGGAAGAAAGAAAGCTGTTTGATTGTCAAGCTGTATCATCAAAGCTTGCAGCTATGCAAAGTAAATTTATTTGCAAAAATTTGATGTGGAACTCAAGTTAGACAAAATAAACACAGGACCTACTAGATGCCTTTTCTGTCACTTCCTAAGGTATACCTGTCTGTATTTCAAAAATTTCTTTCAGTGGGACTTTGATATTTCTAACATGCAAGAATTTTTATTCCATCAAGAGTATTCTTACCTTGCACTCAAACAGAACACAGTCCCCTGAGCTTGAATACACAGTTTCTCTTTGTCCTTCAAAGTAGGTTCTGCCTTCAAATACACACACCGCTTCAGAGGGAAAAAACAAAACAAAACACAATGATTTTGTATAAATGTGTTGGCACTCTGCTTATAGAACCGATACATTTTCTTAAAGATAACTGCAATTCAAAATGAAAAGACTGATTCAGTTGCAAGAATATTCTAAAGCCATCTACAGGACTCTTGGATATCATAAGAAAAAAAATTAGATGAGAAAAAGACCCCACTAAGTACCCAGAAAAGCAGACGTTAAGTAGAATGGTGAAGGATGTAGAAGCAATAGGGAGTAGAGATAGCTACTGAGATGGCAGAAGAGACATCTCAGGTCATTCCAAGGAAGGTGACTGCCTGCAACACAGCTCAGGGGCGCACAGGAAACTGGAGCTGTGAGAGCAGCACCAGCGGCATTAACACATAATTAGTTTCTTGAAGAGGAATGTTGCATGACGAAGGGTGATCACTGAAGCCACATATTTATTTGTTATCACAGTCCTTCGATGTTTCATCACCCCACACGGCTATTTAAACATTATGGATTTGTATCTTGATTAGTGCAGTTCTTTATCATTACTGCTGAGGCATACTAAAGTATATTAATTTCATCGTACAGTAACTGACTTTTTGCGACTGTCTTTTTTTTTTTATCCCCCAACAAAAACAGGATCAAGTCTCAAATGATCAAATGACAGACAGATTTCACTAGGATTGGTGTTTGTTATACCATGGCCTGGTGCTATTCCTGCACCCCGGCAGCACCAGGTGTTACAACAGCATGCTGACACAGCTCATACTGGATTGCTCACCAAAGTTCCTATTCAGTACTTAAGACTTACATAAAACATCCTCACAGCAAACCATCTTTTTTTTTTTTTTTTAATGTGTCCATTACTACAATTACATTATGCAAAGTATAAAGGCTGAGTAACATAACTGCTAGGTACAGAAAATCAGACGTCTGTTGCTTAGGACACAGTCAAGGCTCATCAAGTAAGCATAATCACAAAATAACAGCAGTAGGTTACAACTTTCAACTTCTATATTACATGTTAGAGGTCTAATTTGCTAATTATTGATTTGGAGATGCAAATCAATTATACTTTCACAGAGAGATTTATCTATTCTATTTAAACAGACTACAATTTGTAGACAAAAATATCTAAAAGTACAAAAGTTTTTATTGTTTTATTTACTTTTTTACTTTGAATTACCTACATTAATTAGCATTACTTCCATTATTTTCATTTCTACTTTACTTTTCTTTTTTAACTTGCAGCTCTTTCTTATTACTTTGTTAGCATGTAAAAAGTAAAGTTTTGGAACTGTTCATGAAAAAGAAGTGATGGGTACAGCAACAAAAATGGGTTTTTTGAAATTCAAAAACAAGAGTTACAGTATCTTATAAAATCTAAAGTATCTTGTGTGATTTAAGCATCCAAAGCACTTTCAAGAATTGATATCACAGCATGTTGCAACACTATAATTCCCATGAACTGCAGAATTTGCAGTCAGACTTAAGAAAGTCCAGAAAAGAGCAACAGGTGAGAGTCCTAGGGGCAACAGAAAGAGGAAGTTTGTACAACATCCACAAAGAAAGGAGTATTGCATTTGCATGGCCAAGGTTTGGTAGCAGGGGTGCTACAGGGGTGGCTTCTGTGAGAAGTTGCAAAAGCTTACTCCATATCCAGCAGAGCCAATCTCTGGTGGCTCCAAGATGGACATGCCACTGGCCAAGGCTGGGCCGATCAGAAACAGTGGTAACATCTCTATGATAACAAATTTAAGAAGAAAACCAAAAAGTTACTGCACAGTTGTAACTGTGGCCAGAGAAGAGCAGAGTGATAATATGTGAGAACAGCAACTCTGCAGACACCAAGGTCAGTGAAGAAGGAGGGGAAGGAGGTGCTCCAGGTGTGGGAGCCAAGATTCCCCTGCAGGCCATGGTGATGACCATGGTGAAGCAGCTGTGCCCCTGTAGCCATGGGAGTCCATGGGGATGCAGAGATCCACCTGGAGCCCATGGAGGAGCCCCACACCTGAGCAGGTGGATGCCTGAGGAGGCTGTGAGAGAGGAGCCCATACCAAAGCAGCCTGTCTTTGAAGAACTGCACCCTGTGGAAGAGTGAGCATGATAGTATTTGGTGAGCAATCTCTCCCAGTCCCTATCTCGACTCACTAATCCTTTGTTATATTTTCTCTCCCCTGTACAGCTGTGGAAGGGAGTGAGAGAGCAGCTCTGGGGGGTGCCTGGAGTCCAGCCAGGGTTAACCCACTACACACACAGTGTATAACTCACAAGAGTCATAAAAGCTCATTATTGTGTCTCTTTCCTCTCCCAGAAACAAGCTCTTCTAGAAGGAAGAATATGAAAAAATTCTATATAAATCTTTACCAGGGACTAGCAGATCTTGAATCCCAGCAAGACAAGACAATCATCCAGTCATACATATCACCTCCTATGCATTACAGGCCATGACACTTTACGGAAATATTCAAACATTAAGCCCTTTCCCTTGCCCCATACATTTCAAATTTCTAAGAACAACTACATGTGACAGGAAAAAATACAGTACAGCAATGCCTGAGGACCACACAATGGCAATGAACTGTTAGCTTAACACATCCTCATGTTCCCAACAGGCAGACTATGACTGTTCACAGAAAAGGCAAAAGACATCAAAATCACTGTCATTCTATCTTAAAAGAAAATACGCTCCTGAAGCCAAAATAGTCTCAACATATGAGTGAAACTACCCAGATATCTTAAAAAAAAAGCTAAGCAACAAACTACCTCAAAGCATAGTCCACTGAATCCAGTCTCCTTATTAATGCCAACAAACCTGATTCTTCAAAGAAACACAGAAAATAACATACACAGAAGAACTATGAAAAGAACACATCCAGCCTAGTGTGAAATCATAAAGCTACTTTTTTATTTCACCAACAGGCTTTGGAAGTCTTCACATATGAAACCATTCAAAAGTAGTGATGCAGTATCACAAACACCTGTTTTCAGGAAGAAAACCAGCTCTTCTCCATAAAGGCTTGGAAACAAGAAAAACGTAGAAATTATGGCTCTGTGAGAAATGGCTCTGCCCAGATGGCCTTTGACCCTTTCCCATGTACCTTCATGCACCCAAAGATTGTTTCTCAAAGGTTAGAACATGGCAGCAGAGTGCAAGTTTCAAGACATTTGCCTTTGTGGGTGCCAGAAATTTCAAGCAGAGCTCACATGCCCACTTCCACAACCACAACACTTGGCCATGGTGCAGCTAAGAAAATTGTATCTCATCCACCGAACTGCCCTAAATAAACAATCCAAGCATTTTGGTGTGGCTTTTTCAGCAAGGTTATAATGTCTCCAGGTATCAGGGACCTGTCTGAATAGAGTGACCAAACTAAGTTTGAGAAAAGAGAGAAAACCCAAAAAACAATAAATGCCCAATTAAAAAGAATTAATAGAAACTAAATTGAAAACCTGTTAAGCTGAATAATCTAAGCACAAACTTAAGCATGTCTTCTTACGGGCTGCTGCCCTCACTGAAAATGCTCAAAAGGGGTATTTCTTGTTAAAATCATCAAAATCAACACAACCTGTTACTTCTTTCCTACTAGTGTTCTCTAAAACACAAATGATTCCATCATATTTGGGCAGTTCTTTCCATTAAAAAGCAGCAAGAACTAAGGTATGCTCTGAAGCTCTAATCTGGAGCACCACCACTTCATTTTTTTCTTCTCAACCATGCCAAAACATACAGGCACTTCACCTACACCAGTACCACTGGCTCCATGTTTATTTATCATGACAGACTCCAGTGGGTTCAGCAATGGTGTAAGTTTGCCAGTGCGCACTGTCTTTTCTTCTCCCAATGCTGCCACAAATGCCTCTGTCTTCTTCCTGCTCTCTTGGCAGCCCACTCCTCTTCCACGGCCCACTGAGAAGGCATGACAAACAGTAAATTTACTGACAAACAGTAAAGGGCAGATTTGCATCATGCTACCTGGAGTTTTCTAAAAACTTTTATGATTGTCTGGCTAGGTGACTATTAAGCACACATGGAAAGATTTCTACAAAGACAAATCTACTAACTTTTTTTTGCACCACTTTCATCCTAAGACATTGGCACCCACGTTCCAGGCAGTGTGGAACAGAATGCTCCTCCTGCCTCCTAACAGCAACTGTCACAGCCAGTAAACATCCCATGATGCTGGTGTTTCCTGTCTTATTTCCCTTCAGAAATAAAGATGTTTCAGCAACATGAACATCTGGACTAGCACTGTGTAATTGGAAAAGTCCAGTGAAGATTTAATTTCTGCTTGACTAGATGCTTCCCAGGATACTTTGATTAGTTTGTGATTGGTATCTCTCTGGGGAAGCATATCATCCTTCATCTTCCTAAGTCCTTTCAGTCAATAGGCTGAGTCACAGTCAAGACATTACCTGATGATTAGTTGTTCCAGATCTTGATAGTTATTGCCTATGTAGGATTTCAGCTACAGCTGAATTACATCAACCATTTCCCCTTGCCATCAAATTTCCACATTCCCCAGTACCTAAAATAATATACATTACTCAAAGCACAGGTTTCTAAGAAGATGGAACAGGAAGCCTACAAAACCTGCTCAGAAGTTTGACTACTTTTGATCTACTCGTATGCAGAAAGTGATCAAATATTACATTGGTAAGCATCTGTGTACAGGGTCTAAAAAATTATTAGCAAAGTCCGCTTATATTTACACAGATATAGTAATAATGCAACTATCCTTTAGTATTATTTAACACACTGTGATGATATGGAATCCTCTCCATGTTCTTCCAGCAAAAGGGATCTTTCAGGAGCCCACTTGCTGTTGGCTTTGTTCAATGAATTATCAACAGTTTGTTAAGCCATCGCTTCTCTTCCACAGTCCTTTCTTCTTCCCACTGGCCTCCAAATGACACTTTCCTTCTGCATTATTTTATATGTCCATGCAAAATCCATGACCCAGTCAACTCCTGCCTTCCGTTCACTGAGTTATCAGGATGCCAAGTAGTACATTTTCTCATTTCTGCATTTATCACCTTCAGTGTCTAGACTGTGTATGCCTTCCCCTGAGGAATGCATGCACACTTCCCTGTGGCATCTCAGCTGGTTTGGATTCAGACTTATCACCAAGGGAAAGCAGAAAGTTTAGCACATTGGTCAACTCTTCAAACCACTTTAATTTCTTGTATTCACAACTGCCCCATGAGTGGCAGATGGGATTTGCAGTTTTGTGAAATTTGTCGGTAATTATGAACGGACAATTTAAATCTGGAAATTAAGTCTAGGTTGCTTCATTTTTTGATCACGTATGTTGTTGGTTGGCAGGAAGGAAACTCACCCAAAATCATCTCACACAGAAAAACTCCCAAACCTGTCTCATTCACCTAATTTTCCAGCCTTCTCCTTGGAATCTCTTTGATTACATTTTCCACTGCTCAGAGATGAAGGCTTAGGCATTGTGTAAGTCCCATTAATCCTACTTTGCAAGCTTACATAGCACAAAACCAGAGTGTGGCTTTATCCTTAGAAGTACACACAGAGATAATCGTCACCTTTTCTGAATTTCTTCCTCTTGACAGCCACACCATTACTAGGCATAGCTCTCACCCCTTTCTCATTTATCTTTGCAGGGATTTGAGCATTACTTCTTCTTTGCTCATTTTCTGGAAAGCACAAACTCCTCTGTTACTGCAGTCACTGAGGCTGCAGACTTACTTTATTTCATACAATCTCCCTCAACAATTCAAAATTATTCCCAATTTCAAGCTGAAAAATATATTGTGAATTTTTCCAGTCAATCACTGCTGAAAAGCTGCATATATCTGCTTCTGCTTCCTCAGCTGAAAAAAAGAAAAATTTATTTTAGATTTTATCATGACAAGGAACCAATTACTATTTGTGTCTTATTTCTCATTAGCTGGAAAAGCTAAATGTTTCTATTCTATTTGAAACACAAAGTCATTGTTCTACATTAGTCTTGGAACCACTTAAGAGTAGCTATGGTGTGACACACCTCCAACAACACTAACAGGCTGTTTAGTCACATTGGCAAGGAGTCAATCTGAAATCCTAAATTCCTTCCACTACTTCTCATGTTTCCTATATTTCCATCAACAGCTACCAGGAAATTACATAATTCATCTGTTCTATGTGTTGCTGTTGAGAAGTCTTCTATACAATTCATCTGAACCCTGGAATGCTGCTCCTTGAGTCATCCCTAAAGACTAAAAGAAGTAATCTGCGCACTGAAAAAGCACGTGAAAACATAACTAAAAATTCTATTGATAGCAGTTCAGCTGAGGAAAATAGACCTAACAGATGAGTAAAACTTCCAAAATAGGCTGCCAGACAGGGGAGTCTGGGAAAGAGCCTGCAGCAATCAAAGCCAATGGACACTAATTGCACAAAGGGAGGTATCTCTTGGTAAGCAAAGATCCAATCTGGACAATGTGTTTGATGTCAGCTTCTCTTAAAAAGCGCATTACTGCAATCCACACTTCAACTTTAGCTTGGTTAAACAGACCAGCCAAAGCAGTTCTACGGAAAGACATGCAAAACTTTGGCTTTAGTGCAATGGACCATATTCTGCTTGTTAAAGAGAACTAAAGTATTTTGGACTATAAACATAGGATTTTAAAAACTTGGGCATGACTAACACCAAAATGCCCACTCATTTTGTGACGAATTCACTATGTTGACCATCCAATACTCAACTTTCACAGCGAAATATCAAACTATAAAATCAAACACCAAGACAAAAATCTTAGAGGGTGTCAAGAGCAAAAAAGCAATTGAGGTTAATATTAATCAAATGACAACTCTATTACAATTATATTAAAGGTTTATAAATAGCACAACACTCTGACAGACCAAGAGCACTCCAATGCAAATATCACAGGCCTACATAATCCCCATAAAAGTGGGATTAGACATTATCTGATAGATTCCTTATGTCAGCTATCCACAACAGCCATGACATAGTTGTATTTAGAGAAGGTGTAAATAGATATTTTATCAACTGCTGACAGCTACTAATGACTGGGAAATTTCTACTTTGTTCCACCTTCTCTCAGCTGGACTGCTGGGCTAGTTGTAAAAGATACTTTTACAAAAATTTTGTTAAGAGAAAAATAGCAGAGTTTGGAAAACTAGACACCTCCCTAGAGCACCTCATACTTCAAGACATGCTTAAACTCACCCATACACCCACCACAGTGCCTAAAGTCACAGACATCCATATGCAAGGTGAAATTAAATGAACTAATTTGGACTGAGTATTGAGAATTTACGAAATTAATGAAAAACTGCCAAAGACGTGCACACTTTTGAGTCAGTATTTTGAAATCTGTAAGAGCTAAACAGATATCACCAATCAGCAATAATTTACTACACAAAAAGAAGGTTGTGTTGTCCACTGCCGTAAGTTAAAACCACCCATGGACATGACAGAGGAAGACACACATTTACTCCTGCAGCTGCTCTTACAGAGTGTTACTGGTAATCTGCTCAACAGAGACTTCAAACGGGTGGCAGAAGGGAAATAAAATAATACATTTTATTCATCAGGATATTTTGCTCAGATCTACCATGAAAAAAAGGGAGTGCACCAATTACACATAATTTTAAAAGACACATTTTTGCACATGACTACTGAGATGGTGGCTTTCTGCAGCTTTGTGGACACGAATCATGTGAACATGTTCAGTAAAAGGCAAGCACCTCTGAGCAGCAGCATTTTCCCAGATTTTGACAGTTTCATTTGACAGCATTAAAAAAATCCTAAGCAAACTACAGAACTCCAAGCTCCACCACAATATAGTAAAACTGGCATTTATTAGGGCAAAAAAATTTGGAAGTGATATTTCCACGCTCCCAAGTCAAAGGTTCCACACAGCTTCTGCTCCAAAAATTTACAGCTACTTCCAACAATCATGGAGGTTTTTGATCAACAGCTTGCTATACTATTTAAGTACTCACAGACTACATACAGACTACATACTACACAGACCCATATTTAAGCAACTATCAGGGACCCTACAGATGCTTCCATTCTCAATCAGACTCTCCTTGGTCCAGAACAGTTTCCACAGATGTTTTAGCTAGAAATTCTGCACTGTGACTTTGCTGCACACACCCCCCTGGTTAAGGCACAGCATCCTGTGATCCGACATCCATCTCACTGTTTCCTCTCAGATCCAAGTGCTTTCACTTCTACAAACAGCAGCCCCTGGTTAAGTTGGCTGTTACAGCAATACTCACGTCTGCCTTCTCGGCGCAGGCCAGTCTAATGTGCTTAGACTTTCCCAGGAATGGAGCACCACATCTTTGGCTGTTGTTAGATCTCACTTCTTTCAAAGGACCTGCATCTAGCTCTTTACAACAACTGACAGGGTTTCACGCTCCCAACTCTTCCTCCACCCACTCCTGTTCCCACATAAGGAATCTGCCAATCCTCCCATCCCTCCCTTCAGCCAGAATGACAGGATTAGTTGGCATAATCACAAACGCTCCAGAGAACCGTATTTAACATTCTTAAGCTAAGTCCTTAGCATTAGTTGAGCAAAAGGTTTTTAATACAGACAGCAGTGTAAACACATTTTTGGGAGTCTTGATTAAAATTGTTTACACGAATTGGCTTTCTAAATTTTTTATATACTTACTCTCAACGTTCATTATCAAATAACATTTAACCAAAAACTAACATTAAAAAAATCAGGTATTACCAACAGTTTTGGAAATTTTCAAAAGACAACTTAGACAAGAAACCTATGTACATCTAACATGCTGTTTCTCAAGGCTCTTAGAAGTTACTATTACCCATTGTGCATTCTCAAACGAAAACAATACTTTATGTCTAAAGTCAGTTCAGGATTTGAAATAATTAAAAATTTAAAAGTAGCTGGAGCAGATGTTCACAGATTCTGCTATGTCACAGCTGATTTCTCCCAAATGAATCTGTTCACACACCGATCCATCATGGAAAAACCGTAAACTGGATTTCATAGCAACTATTAATGTAACTACTACTTTTTTTCTTTGGGAACTACATCAGTGAAAGAAAGCCTTACAATCGCTAATAATTTTTAAAAATTGTATCTGTTAATACTCCTATTGTCCTTAGGAAGACCTCTCTAGACATCAGACACACTTTACACCCAGTGCTATTAGGTGTGTTTCTCTACAGGGAGCTTATTCAACTCCAACTGAGCTTTGGCTGCAGCAGTTTTCTCCCTACAGTGGCAAGCAGCATTTCTGTCTTCCTCCCGTGCTACCTGACCTTGCTTCCACTGGGCATACACCTTCCTTTTTTTGCCTGAGCTCCAAAAGAAGATCCTTTTTAAGCCAAGCCGACCTTCTGCCTCATCTGCTTGACTTCCAACATTCTGGAATTGCTGCTGTGCTCTTAAAAGAGCGTGTTTAAAAAGTGACTAGCACTGATAGAACCAGTGTTTTTCCAAGGATGTGATTCTTTATTAATTTATATGTCTATTTTAATTTTCTACCTCTAAAATGTATTCATTTACTCCCATGTTTCTTCACAGCAACTCACCAACAGAATATTGCAAAAATTAGTAAAATGAAAGATGTGTGGTTAGGTGTTTACATCGTTCTACCAGCTCTATTCCTACAGAGTCACAGAAGACGATGGACATTTAAGCATTCTGAAGTCATATGCTACTTTTAAGAAGCCTGTCTGAGAAATTCTTAAAAACCACATGCAAGATTGTTATCTCTTCTATGCTATACTCAGATCTGATTTCTCATTTAGCTGCCTTGAGGATCTACAATGTTTCTAGATAAAAGCATGATGAAAACATCTACAAAACAAACTCCCCCTTTACATGCCTGTAAAATTTGCCTAGAGAGAAATACTGCACTTTAGTCAATATAAATATAACCTAAAGAGACATCTTAAGGAAATAATATCTGAATGTACCTGCCTTTGTCAAAGTAATAACATAGGGAGAAGCATGCCTGTTCATCTTCCCTACCTTCAAGGTATTTGAAGTGCTCACTCACTAGAAAAACAGGTATGTGGCTATTTTCCAGATGAGTCCAGCATATTTACCTGCTTTGATTTCAAGATGGGGGGGAAAAAAAAATCTTACAACTGAAAACAGGCGCTTTCTGTCCCAATTTACTACATCAAACAATAACGTCACTGTAATTCTAATGCTATTATATATGTATACACTGGACATCAGAAAAAAGCAAACCTAATAGTATCTTCAAATTTTTTTCATCTTTTAGGAAAAAAAATTCTAGATGTAAAATAATGTTAAGAGATTTTAATCAAATGTCACAAATTAAAACGGAATCTGGTAAGACAGTCAAAATTATAATTGAAAATAATTTAAAACTAGAAGGAGAGGACCAGAATTTTCATCTGCAATCAGAAATACACAAATAATTTCAACAAGTAGAAGGTGAAAATATACTAGTCATCTACCCTGTAGAGAAAGGCTTAGGATGGTCAACAGCCCTCCCAAACAAATGACCAGGGCTTTCTTCTTAGTGGAAACTGGTACCAAACAAAAACCCCCCAAAACCCAAAAATCAGTAAAAATTCTCTCTATTGGCAGAGAGGTAGAACAGAGATACAGAAACACCAGAGCCACAGTCCTGTAACTAGTACAGTGACAAAAGCAAATTGTAGAAACTCTTCAAATGAAGAGGCCTGCAATCATGTTTTTGAAGGCAACAGATGAGGAAAGCAGGGTAAAGGTTTGTTACACCATATTTGCTAAGATTTTCGTTTTAAAGTTGTGTCTCACATGGGACTAAGTGACCATTATTTGAAGCTGAATATATTTTATGAGCTGACAGATGCAGAAACAGTGATCAATAACAGCCTTGAGGTCTATACATCACACTTCAGACAGCTGCAAGCAGTGGTTAAGAGAAGTAAACCAAGCAGTAGATGGTTTAATTCATGACATGTTTCCGCTAAAAAAATGTCAAACTTTTGCAGTCCAAAAGACTGAAAGCCACTGATTTAAATCATTATCTTCACAAACAGACAAATAAAGGGTAACAGTATAGATCATTTAAAATTAATCTCACTGAATCAACTTCATTCATATTTTACCAACCCTTCCAGGGGAAATAAGATCACATTATTGACAGTTTTGTGGTGGGTTTTCTTCCAATAATTTATTTATTGGCTTTCAGCCTTCACAATCTTTGCATTTTTTCATTTCACAGACATAGGCACGTGCATGTGTGCCTTCTCGTACATTCCCATACCTCCCACCAGTGCCTCCCCTAGGCCAGCTTTCCATCCAAACAATCCTTGTCAACACGACAATCCTGTTCTGAATAAGAGTATGTCAGGTGTAAACTGGTCTTTGCAAAACTGTACAGGCCAATAATCTCATTTGGTTGGTTGGCTGGGTTTTGCAGAGCCTTTACTCTATCCAGCTCCATCAGTACTCTCTGCCTCCAACTTGTTACTTTTCTGTGATCTTCTCCAAAACCTGCAGTTCTGGGTTTTTCAGCTAAGGCAAACTTCTTTTTTTCGCAGCACATACCCACTGAAGATGTTTATTACTGATAGTATAAGTATTTCCAAGATCTACAGAATAAAGGGTCCAGGCAAAAACTAGAACATTAGTTACAAGCTGCTGATTTGGCAATATGCTTCTGGTTATGAGACAAAAAAAAACCCCAACAACTCCCCCCACCACAACGCTAAAACAAAACAATAAAAAACCCCACCACAATCCCCCAAAAGCCAAACAAATAAAAAAAGAATCCCATAAACCAATGATGCATATGTAGAGTGACATAAGCACATCACTAGTGAGAACAAACATGTTGAAATCAACACACAGGCATGTGAATGCTCACATACTGTAAATGATTTTTGTAACTATAAATAGAACCAGAATTTTTAAAATTACTACTTCATAGCTACCTAAGTGAATTCTGGTGAAATCAGCATTACTAAAGTTAGGGAACCAACTTATTAGAAACAGGAACACTGTCAATCTGTCCTCTCCCAGCTGCCTGAAAGCAAATATATTCATATCTAGCATATGTTAATGTTTTATTTGCACTGGAAATAAACTAAAATAATAATATGCTGCAGGTATTTTATATTTTATGAACTCCCTGGTAAGAATATAATGAAAAAGGAATGGAAAAGATTAGCTCTTTTCCCACACAACCTCAACAAAACAGGTTATAAGGAGAGCAGAGCATGGCCTACAGCAAAATTCTCCATGTAAAAAAATATTTTTAATTCTCTACCAATAAAATTACCAATATTATGTTTCCAATTTCTTCTTTAGTGCAGATTGCTACATATCCAGTGTAACGTATTTTAATGAATAAGGATTTTCTTAAGCATACTTTATTTTAGTATTCACTCCTCAGGCACATGGTAAGACTAAACCGAGATGACTTTCCCATTAACTGGAGTTCTCCTCGTATACTGATATACTGCCTCCAGATCTAGAGTCTTCTAGCGGAGTTCCATAATGCATGCGTTCCAGAATAGCTACAAGGCCGCTCACCTAGGAGGAAGCCACACTTTGAGGCATGAAAAGTCAGAGACAGGCATAGGCACTGACTACCCCAGTCCTCCTTTGCTAACAATGAACAATGAAATTCAAAGGACATGGGGAAGGAGGAAAGGAAACATAGGAGCAAAATATTCTGAGAAGTCCAAATACTGTAAGCTGTATTTTAATTTACTTTAAGCGATACTTTAATTTATAGAGAACAGTGGACATACAGGAACGGGTTTCCTGCTCAGAGGGGAATTGCAAGTCAGAAGACTCCCTGTTTTCCTTCTGATGAGAATACTGCCCAGCTTACAAAGAACTAAGTTCACCTGAGACTACATGCTCAGCAGCAAAAATACCTTAACGATTCCATCACTGGCTACTTAACAGGTATAAACCAAATATTTCTGTGGTGTAAGAGTAGTTTGAAAATTTCTATGGCTTTACAACAGAAAATAAAGCAGAGACTGAGCACCTTGGGTCAAGGGTTAGACTGCCTACCAAAGCCAAGGGGATTCCTTCCATTGTCTTCAGCTGGCTAAAAGAAGCAGAAGAATAGGAAAGGCCCCAAAACATTCTTAGAGCGTCTCAGCTTCCTGAGATGTTACACATCCAAGAGAAGTGAAGGCTCTGAGATCTTCCCAAAGTGTATAAGCTCCTGATGGAAGGGAGTGAAGAAGAGAAAGACAGGCTGTTCTCAGTAGTGCCCAGCAACAGGACAAGGGGCAATGGGCACAAATCAGAACACATAAAAATCCATTTGGATTTTAAAAAATACTTTGTTACTGTGAGGGTGACCGAGCACTGGCACAGGTTTCCCAGGGAGGCTGTGGAGTCTCCATCTGTGTAGATATTAAAAAGCTGTCTGGCCACAGTCCTGGGCAGCCTGCTCGAGATGGCCCTGCTTGAGCAGGAGGGTTGGACCAGGAGACCTCCAGAGGTCCCCTCCAAACTCAGCCCTTTTATGAGACTCTGACACTGCAGGAGCTGTGCTGGATTCACAAATGACACGTGCATCAAGTAGGCTTTTCTATTACAGCTTTGTAAATCTAAAACATCTCCACTGATTTTATTGACCTACATGAGTTCAAGGACATGTTTTTTCCTCTTGTAAAAGTATTTAATTAGAAAAATCATTTGTGTCCTATTTCTAAATGAATATGAATACTGACTTTCTTTTGAAGTCACACAAAGTAACAAAATGGTTTAAACAGTCAGTAAAGTACAATGTAATTCATCTTAGTAGTACAAGTGTGTATATAAAGCTTTTTATGTGTCATTCCAAGGTGGTACTATCATATATGTTATTCAAAAGCCTGAAAAATAAGGTTGATGTAAATCACTTCAGCACAGAAAATCCAGAAAGTAGAGGCTGAATGGACACTATTCTGCTACATAAAATTCAGAAATTCTGCACGCTGACTACAGGAGATTATAGTAAATAACACAGCTCTACAAAACAGTCCAGTGCTGACTAGATTCAAGATATCTTTTAGTACTATTCTGAGGTAGGCTAATTCATCCAAATTTTCATATTAAAAAAACCTGCAATAGAACAGAATTTACGCTCTATTTGCACTTATGTTCTTTAAAAAGCCACATATAAGTATTTAAAATCAAAAAGCAAATTTTTTGTATTAACTGGGATGTTACTTCTCCTTTATACTCTAAAGTGTGCATTTTTAAAAAAACTATGATAAATGAGAAATTGTTGTTTTACTGCTAAAACCTGGCTCTTCTTCCTCCTGTACTGATGCCTGCTCTGACACCCTGAGCCTGCTGGCTGCCCACAGCCCTCAGACTCATGCCAAGTTCCAGCCAGCCTGCTGGAGATGCTCTTCCATTTCCCTTCCTCTGATCTGCTGTAAGGATAAGATGAGCTGTTCAGCCAGTGGCTAACCCTGTCATTCAATGACTTCTCCAAGCTGCAGCCCTTTCTCTGTGCCACACGGAATGCAGCAGCTTCTCCAGCACTTGGCTGAACAAGGCAGGGGCTGGCATCCCACTTTGCTACTGATGGAAGCCACTTAAAGCTAGAGGATGAAAGCTCAAGAAAAAAAGTGGCAATTTTATAAAAAGATAGAACCTGGTAAACAGCACAGGCTTAAGTCCACAATGCTTCAAGCCATTTGGATAAATTATGAATTTCAGAATAGGTTTAACCAATATTCCTTAAGTTTCTGGATAAAAAATTTCCACTCTTACTGATGGTCAATTACCACTGCAAAGGAGAAGCAGATGGGCTTTTACAGCTCCTTCTCTCTGTGTCAGTAGGCTACAAGTGCTGGAGCTCGCAGGAGAGTGTCTAGCTTTGGGGGGAAAAAATGAGTGTATTATGAAGAACAAGAGGGGAAATCCCTTTATTTTAATCATAAAATTAAAAGTTTCTGCAAGATATCAAGACAGATCACTGCATCAGAAATCCATGCATGTTATTTAGAGCTGCAATGTCCATATTTGTGTTTTATTTATTTTGTTAAAAAATTCTTCCCAAGTTATATAACCCCTTTACACACTCTCTCCACAGCTGCTAGCAACAGAATTGTGAGCTGATCCAGTACAAACCTATACTTCTCACAGTTGCTTAAAGTACTTAGTCAGACTGCAGATTTGGCTACACTGCACCAGAAACTCACCAAATATCCTGTCTCAGAAAAAAACCAAACAGGTATATGGAAAACTCACAACCTGCAGATTTCAGCATAATGGCTCAGATTTTAACCTCTATTGGAATCTGTTGGGATGGATTTAAATAGTTTGCAATTAGGTCAATAAGTATCTGCAGTGTCACTGCAAGGAGGAAAATGATGAGGAGAGAGCAATTTATTCCTGGAAACCAGTCTTTGGTGATGGGAATTATTACTGCACCAAATACTGGCACAAAAATCACTTCTGGTCTTATAAAAACAAAAATCAGCTAATCTGTTAAAATACACTAGTTCCATTTAAAAAAGAATGTATATAGCTTTTGGAGGTGATGCCTTAGTGTTAACACACCAACTAATAAAAACATTACCATAATAAGATCTGCTGACCAAGCACCAATTATCTCAGCTGCTAAGACATTGGCAGTCCCTTCCACAATTCACTTAAAATAAATGAACTTGTCCTTGTACTTATCAAGCCAAGTCTGTGGTCTAAAGCAATATTTATAGGGTCAGTAGGGAAGCTTAATCTCTCTACGATTTGTATCAGTGCCTATCACCACACAAAGCATTTGTCTCTGCAGAAGAGAAAAAAATTTAATGATCTTTTGCACATACCTTCTCAGAATGCTTTAAAATTGCATTGAGCATAGAAAAAGTAGCCTCTGCCTTCCAGCTCCAAACAATTCTCCTCAGGAAGCTCCCACTGAACTGAGGTATATGCTATGGTTGCTGGACTGAATTTTACATCGTCTGCAGCTGAAACATATATCCAACACACTGGCCCATTCATCTGCCCTGGACGAGTGCTGCTTCTCTTAGCCCATTGCAGCTAATAGAAAACACAGTGATAATCTGCATGCATTGCCATTCTTCATGCTACCAGCATCGACCTTCACACAAGACAAAACAGTACAAGTTGTCTGAATGGCCTCAAACAGAGGTATGGAGTTACGAGAGAAGGTCAGGGATTGGTTTTTGTTTGTTTTGTGGCTTTTTTCTTTTGGCTTACAAAAGGAAGCAAGGTCAAAGTGATATTGGTTTAAAAAACAAAATCTAAACCATTCCTTACTAAGTGTTCTTTCCTGAACTAAATATTTAAGAAAAACATGAAGAGTCAGTTGTGCTCAAATTTCCAAAGTGTTGAAAATGTCATCGAACAAGACACAACAAAGCTTCATTGTCCAAAATGTAAATGCTGGATTGGGCTGAAATTTAAACCCTAGGATTTGGCAGTGTGGGAAAATCTCTTAGCATAACAGTTTAATGCCAGAATCAGGCTTGAAAATCCAGCACTTTACATTCCTATCTTACACATCTGATATGCATCAAAGTAACTGATTTAAAATAAGTCTCACAACCTTAGCTGTCTAAAAGTTCAGTATCTAATCTAATCACCTGGGCTCTGTATATAATCCATGGAAGGAGATGTCCACTTCCAGAAGGCAACTAATCCCATCCCTTCCAGCCCCTCTAAGCACCAAGTGCCTTCTGGAGGTGCCAGTCTCTTCAGGTGCTTATCAAGAGAGCCAAACTGGTGATGTCCACAACTACTAAATGAAATACAGCAGGTAAATGAAACAGCAAATGACAGCAGGCTTGAAAACGTTTGGTTATGGCGTGTAACTCTCCCTGCAGTCTGAGTGCTAGCACGCATCGTGGCACCATGTCAGCCTGTACCAGCCAAGATGCTCTGAAGCAGTGTCAGGCATTAGCTGGGGGTACAGCCCTGATCAGAGGGCATTGCCAGTCAACCATCTGGATGCAGATAATCTGCTGGGGGTGGAAAAGGAGAAGAGAGTTTAGCCATGTGAGCCACAAGTGCCACAGGACTCTGCCTGCCTTATTTTATTTACTAGTATGAGTGAACTCACTTCAGACTGTATTCCCAAATTCTACATGCCTAAAGCCATGCAGAATGACTCCATCCTCAGTCACTGAAGGGTAAAAAAATTTTTAAAAACCAAACAAAATAAAACAAAAATTCCAGAAAGCCTGCTTGCTTGTCACTGAAAGAGCCTGAAGTACTCTTAACTCTTCTCTGCCAGTTGTCATTAAATCCAATCTCACTCTTGATTTTTGGTGGCTTTGTTTTAACACCAGCAGAAGAAAGGAGGAAGTGTGGAGGGAAGCACACAGCCCTGGGGGAGTGAGACTCAGGCACAAGGCTCCAGCAGCTGTCACCGCCTGGGTAGTAATCAAACAACATCCAGCAGAAACAACCCACCATCTGGTATGAGATAACATCAATATCAGGAAGGAAACATCAATATCCATACATGCTCTGTCTTGAAACAAATACTAAATCCAGCTAAACAACAGTCTATCAGGCATAATTTTTTCTTAACACTTACAATTGCTTGTCCAAACACAAGGATATGGCTCCATGAGCCACACCCCCTAATTAGCTGTTTTCCCAATTATAAGCCATCTGTGTTCACTCTATATTATCTAGTCAGAAGCTACATCCCTTGCTGTTGTTCTAAGCATTGAAAACAATTAAGTTATTCTCAGAACCTCTCCAAATGGAGCAACACAGCTTTGACCCTGCTACAAGACCCAAGTTCACCGAGCACACTGACCTCAATCAGCTCAGACCCTGACCTGAAGACACCAAGACAGAATACAGCTGGCACATGTATATGAACTCAGAGACAACTTAGCATTTCCACCAAACTGGCCTGGAGAATAAGCGAGAGTCTCGCAGCCTCCCTAGCCTCTAGATTCCACTCTTTCACTGGAATTTAACTGCCTTGTCAGTGGAACTCAAATTTACATTCTCTGTCTTTTGGTGCCCAGAATTGAGCCACTTCAAAAATTCTGTGATTTATTTTAAAATTCACCATAAATAACCTAGATGAAATTAGGAAAAAATTTTCAAAAGCAGTTTTTATTTATATTTTCTGATATAATTATTTTCCTGGCAGTTTGTCAAGAAAGTAGTATGTGTGCATGTTAGTTATAAATTGAATTATGTACTGGCATCAAATTAGCAACACTGAAAGCTAAGACACTGATAATCTTAAGAATATCAAACAGGAAACACCAGAGTAAACATCAGCGTGCTGTACCAGAACTGCATCTTAACTCGAAGAAGTATCAACGCTCTATGACAAGGTCAGTGTCCATATGCTCATTCACATTTCTTGACTTTTGTCAAGATTCCCAATAAAAACAACTTTGGAAGAAGTAATATTATGTGAGTGCTTCCCCCTATGAACATCTGGATGGAGAATTCCCAACTTAACTCAGAGGCAGTACATTACAAAAACATACTTCAGAGGATCAGGTTTTCAAATTCTGCCGACATGGTCAGTGATCAAATTAGCCTCAAATAGAGGCTTGAATGCCACACATCTCACCTCCCCGAATTACCAGTTCTGAGTCATCTAATATGCATGGAAATTCTGTGTAGTTGGTTAAAAAAAAAGTATTTGAATTCTTATTTCCTCTTAATTAGAATTAATCTACTTGAGTAAGTTAATACGGTTTCATTAAAAGGGATGGTTTGTGTAACTTCTACCACAATTAAATATTAATAAACTCCTGTGGGAGCTAGATCAATGGAGTACAAAACATCTTCCTGAATTTTATCTTACAACATGTCATTTTAACCAGCTATGTATTTCTCTATACTCTGTAAGAAGTTTTATACAGCAGTAGAACCGTGATGAAACCACACAGAAAAATCTCAACATTTACAGAATAAAGAAGTGTGTGCATATCATGCTCAATTTCAAGAATGGATTCTACCATAGACTGAAATAACTAACCATAACATATGGAATATACATACATAATCAATCTGAAATACTATATATAGTCCATCTAGATAGTGATTAACCTGAAATTCTCCTTCTCCGGCCCTACTTGCAACAAAACCTAAAGTTAATCATGTATCCAATCCTAAATGACAATATTAAATCACCTTTTTCCATTTTTTCCTTTAATTCTTTTACAACCTTTTGTGAAATAACATTTCTAGGTGTCTGGGTTTTGAAAGTTTCTTCTTTTCTCTTCTCTTAACTACAGAAGAAGAATCAAATCTGAACCTCCACTTCTAAGCTCTATAACATAAGGTTGGTAGTACACTCTTCTTGTGATAAAGATGTTGGAGACACTGGTCAAAAAACACACCAGGCAATTGTTCTTGTCTGAACCTCCACTTGGTCTAAAACATAGATAATGGAAGTCTGCAGAAAGCTTTATAAGCAACTTCTTTTTCTTCTTAGATTTTGATAATAAATATCTGTGCTAAATAAAAATAACATAACTAAAATTAAACTAAAATGTCCCCACATGAAATATTAAAAGCTTCTGGTTATCAATTTCCCAGAACGCTTCAGAGAAGCCTAAGTTCCCTGATTCCTCAACCTAACTATTTCATGACCATCTCTTTCACTGACACATTTACAGAAAGGTTCATATTCTTTAAGATTTCAAAGCATTCATTAGCAAAAGGTGCAACAGTAAAACTCACATTGGCATTCCTTGCAGCACTTGCCATCCACGTAGGCCAGGGCAGAGTTAAGTGGACAGTCAGCAAGGGGGCAGATCAAAGCCTCGCACTGCACAGTACCGTTCTAGGAGAATAAAAGGTGCTTAACTGGTAGTTTTATTTAGCAATAGTGGAGACGTTCTCAAACACAGGAACTTGAAAATCTATTTTTAAATGCAATGAACTTTCTAACAACATCCAAAAAACACAGCTTAACGTGAGTCTTTTAATAACTACAAGAACAGAAACCATACCTTCAGAATGTCACGCACACAATCTTTGAAAATGAATGATGTTCTCTTTGAGATGATAATGATCAATTTTTTTTTAGAGGCAAATCTATTTGGAGGCAAAACATTCTGCCAATCAGCAAAAAACTGACAGATTACTGTGAAATAAGAACTGCACAGAACAATACTCAGCCTTCTGATTTTATGGCAGAGACAATATATTTCTTAAAGGTAGTGATATTATAGCTGAGAGAAAAATCCAGGACAAAAATATGTAATGAATTTAACACTAAATTCCAAGAATTTTAAACATTTATCAGCCAGATTTGATACCATAAAATACTAAAGCGAAATTAATATCCCTCCAGAAGTATAAAGGTCAAAAAAGTACTAAGCTTAAAGAAACCTGTTTAGCAAATTATAGATAGCAGCAAACCAATCTAAGGTGCAGTACAGACAACAGCAGCCTTTCCACCAATTTCTAATGGGCTTTGGATTAAGCATTTAATGAGTTCAAATGGAATGAAAGACTTTTACACGAATGGACAATAATACAGATGCCCTAGTTGGGTACCTGAAAGGATACTTGCAATCACATCTGGAGCTGTGATACCTTTGGGAATCTTCTATCCACCAAATCTTTTTCATTTGTAATATAACAAAGCTTGCACATGACCCTGACATTTTACTTTTTATTACTTATAGAGATGTAACCAAAGGCAACGAAAGGAAATCAGGCACAAGGGATCTATTAAATCATTTGCTAAGAAAAAGGCTGTGTTTATAGCAACAAAAAGCAAGGAATTAGAATTCCAGAGAAACTGTTTGCAACTCAGTGCAAGGGAATAACGTGATAGCTAAGTATATTGCCTAGCACCTGCATATGGTGACATGAAATACAGGAGCTACATGTGCTAGCAATGCAGAAAACATAGGAAAATATATTTATTAATACTGTATTAATACATCTATACTTAGATTTAGAACAGATTTTAAAGCTCTTTGTTGTTAGCACCTCACATACATCTGGAAATCCTCATTATTTGCCTCAATAAAACTAATCAGAGGAAACACTGGAGTTCCTGGCTCTCCACTCAAACCATAGCCATACCATGCAAGTGCAGTTCTTACAGCCATCCGTCCAGGATTCAAACTCCCTGTAGGTTGTGCCTTTCATTGTGCAGGTTCTTTCACAGTAGCACTGATCCAACTTGTTCATCCTCTGCTCAGCTTGAGACAACTGTATTTACAGTTCACAAGATGTTTTCAATTTTTAAGTGGCTTCAACATTAGTAAAAACACAATTCAAACTGTCCCCCTTATCATCAAATATGCAGGTGAGAGAATATATTTAGGAAAATGCAGTCAGGGACAATAAAACAATTATTAAACACAACATGATTAAACCACCAGTCATTCAGAGACAAATTAAGAAGACACAGTGCATTTCATCTGTCTCGTCATCATGACATCAGGGCTGTCATGAAACAAAATGAGCAGGGCAAGATGGGTACAGCTCCTGATTTCTCATCTTTGTATGTGTGAACTGATCAAGAATCTTGCTCTACATAAAGTATGTGCAGATAGAGTGGCCAAATGAAAGTAAAGCTCAGCACCAACATCAGCAATTTTTTCTGCACTTCAGCCAAGGCATTTTCAACATTAGTGTTTCAAAGCAGCCAGGTAACAGCATTCCTACAGATATCTAAAGAACTGACATTTAAAATCAGAGTAGTCTATTTTTGCCAGCAGACATGAATGCTTTTGGTGTAATATTCTACAGGAAAGAAAGAAGAAAGTCCTGGTTTGGATTCTTAGTTCCTTGTCTTGCATATATTTTGTTTGATCATGCCTTTGGCAGCTCAGGTCTTGAAAAGTCTTGGTAAGTCTTGCTGTAATAAGCACTATAAGCACAGTTACCTATTTTGTTCTAGGTTTCTTGACTTATTAGCTTAATAAGTAGAGTTTGGATATCTGTGAGCCCCTCCCTTGCTTGGGGATTTGGATGCTTTTACTAAACATGTTTATTAAAATACATGATTCTACGAAAATATTAAACCACAAGAAAACTCTCTGAACTGAGAATTTTTATGTATAAACATTAGGCACAGGTATATAAATATAAAGATGTAAACATACCATGCAGGGATGCTCTGTACACAGCCATGTGCACAACCCCATATGAGCATGAATAATCTAAAAAGACAGTAATTAAAGACTGACAGTCCTCATATCTCCCGTGACTAGAGTCCTAGTAAACATTACCTTAGCTGATGTTTTTGCTAAAATGTCTTGCAGTTCCATAATTTTCTGCACAAGTCCATGGAAGTCATTACAAGTTGGGCATGCTAGAATAACAAAATGTGTGTTGATAAATTAATTTGCAATATATTCAATCATGCCAACATTGACAAACAACACACTTAAATTCAAGGTTTTAAGAAAGCTTGTAGGACAGAAAGAAGGTAAAAAGCACACCTTTCATTTTATGATATAAGAATTAATAGACTTACTGCGATTAAGATCTGGGCACTGAGAAATAAATCCTTGAGGCATGACAAGTAATTGTACATCTTGCATTATGCCCTACGTGTAAGTGGAGAGAAAACAAAAGGACACATTATTTTTACCTGTCAAAATTATGTTTTTCATTCGCCATGTAAAATACTAAAGCCCACACAGAAAAACTACCTGATAAAAACAATACTTGTGAATAAACAGCTTTTTGTCTGCACCCAATTCAGTGATAGAAGAATAAACAGAAATTAAAACACATAGATGTACAGGCATACTGAATATTTTTTAAAGACATAGGATTAAATGTCAAGATACAATTACATGGCAAGAGTTTGGTGGTTTTGAATTCATTGTTATTTTTAGTTCATCACTGCAGAAAAGCTTTCAAATGACCTTTAAAAAGTAATTTGAAAACAGCTGCAGTTTCAGTTACTTAGAAATACTCTTTTAAATAAAATGCAAATTTTTTACAAGATATAACTCTTAAATAGATTTGAAGATTAAAGAAACTAGAGTCAAGAAAAATACATTAATGCAAACCCTTAATGAGCTTGTGCTGGTTGTGGCTGGAGTAGAGTTGATTCTCTTCACAGAAAAGCAGCTGGCATGGGGCTGTGTTTTGGATTTGTGCCAGAAACAGTGCTGATAACATAGGAATATTTCAGCTGTTGCTGAGCAGAGGTTAGACAGAGTCGAGGCCTTTTTCTGCTCCTTCTACCACTCCACCAGCAAGGAGGCTGGGGGTGCACAAGGCATTGGGAGAGACACAGCCAGGACAGCTGACCCCAACTGACCAAAGAACGGGTCATATCCGAGACCATCACACATCATGCACAGCATTTAAAGCTGGGGCAAGAAGAAGGAAGCAGGGAATGTTTGGAGTGGTGGCATTTGTCTTCCCAAGTAACCATTACACGTGAAAGAGCCCTGCTTTCCTGGGGATGGTTGAACACGTGCTTGCCCATCGAAAGTGGTGAATGAATTCCTTGTTTTGCTTTTCTTGTGTGGCTTTGCTTTACCTATTAAACTGTATGTCAAACCGTGAGTTTTCTAGCTTTTCCCTTTCCAGTTCTGTCCCCCATAGTACCAGGGTAGGGAGTGAGCAAGCGGCTAGGTGGTGCCAGCTGGGGTTAAACCACAACAAACTTTGAATGGGGATCTTTCCATAAAGCTTGCAAAGTGCTGAGAAATTGCATGCCTGTTACACAGCTGCAGAGTTGCATGTTGTTAAGAACTTAGGGAGATTTCAGCATGAAATTCAACTGTGATATCTGGAAAGGGATGGTTTCACCCAGAACAGATCCCATGCTTGCAGGCAGACTTTACATGCACGTTTAGTTAAGATATAATTAGTAGCCAGTTTGCTGCTCTCCAATAGCAAAGGCCAAAGAGCAATTTCAAAGCAATCCAAGAACTGTGTTATGATTATAGAAGCACAAACTTGTTGAGGGTGGGAAGCACCTCCTGAGATCATCTACTCCAACTTCTCTGCTCAAGCAGGTTCGGCCACAGCAAGTTGCCCAGGACTGTGTCCAAACAGCTTTGCAATATTTCCATAGTAGTCTCTCTCTAACAAACCTAACAGTAGAACTGTTTTCTCATGTTCAGATGGATTTTCAGGTGCTTCAGGTTTTGCCTATTGCTTCTTGGCCTGTCAGTGGGCACTAGTGAGAAGAGTCTGGATCCCTCATCTTCATTACCCTCACAAATTCAGGTGTTTATACACACTGATGAGATCCCCCCGATACCTCCTGAGCCTTCTCTCCTCCAGGCTGAACAATTCCAAATCTCTCAGTCTCTCATCATATGAAAGATGTTTCGATCCCTTAATCATTTTAAAGTTCACTGTTTATCTTTCAGGGAATGCATACCTTAAAATAACCATGTGCAGTATTCCTCTGTCCCAGCCAAAAGGTTGTACCCAAAGGTAAGTCCATGAAAGGCTTCTCCACAACTCTTTCATAAATTCTGAAAAGGAAGGCAAAATTAGAACCCCAAGTTGTCATCATTTAATTTACTCAGAGCTCAAATATTCCAAATGTGACAATTTCTTATAAAGCAACACTCTTTACTTACTTGTTGCAGTCCACGTGTAATATCAAGTGAGAGGCACTGATTGCTAAGGAAAGTCTGTGCCATTTATCATCTGCCAAAATGTATGGGAATACTTCTGTGTGGGAGCGATGACTGCCTGAACGATAATGCAACCTGATTTCATTTCGATGACCGCTGCTTTCCAGCTCCAGGTACCTGTACCATAAATGCATCATCATGTCATTCTCATCAGCACAGCAACATTTTACATAAGACATCTTCCCATCATCATGCAGGAACTATTTAAAAGAGGAAGAGAAACAAGCACATACAAAGGCAAAAGATTTCAGATTTCCACTGCATCTCTCTTCTCAGTGACAAATTATACCAGGTTCAAACTTTCACATAACTACACAAGATTCCAAGTCAAATATGTCTTCCTCTAACAAAACCATATTCCATATCATGAGCTGAATTGCATTATTATAAATAATTGCCTCATACAAAGCAAGCACAATAGGGATACTCTGAAGGCATGAATGCACAAAGACAACCCCAAGTTTTGCAATAGGGACATCATTAGTAATTACCAAGGGAAGTAAGGACTGAGACTGAACACTGCTTGGTTTGCTTTTATATGTACTGTTACATCTCCTTTCATTTTCTGTAATAAAATTTCTCCAGAGATATATAAAATCAAGAAATGCTAACTCTTCAGGACAATTTATATATGTGTATATATTTGCTTTGTTAAATAAGTATGTGTATTGAGGGGAGGGTGTACACATACATATACACATATGTATGTACATCTATATGTAAATATGTATATATATAGTAAAATCCCAGCAGTGCAGCTGTGCCGAGATAAGTGAACCTAGCAGATTGCAAACACAAGCTTTGACGGTGAAATTCCAGCTGTTCAATTTAAAAAACACCCCACAACCGAACACAGTTCTTAGACAGTCTGTCTCTTGCATGTTGGACATCTTCTGGGAAAAAGCATGACTAATCATTTGTCTTTTAAAGAACTAAGTTTCTCATTTTAAAATTCCCCAAGAAAATTATTTTTACACAGGAAAGAGAAAAAGAAATAGAGATTCTCTAATAATCATATGCAACCTAAAGCTAAAGAGCAAGGAAAATATTGTATGTGGTGAGATACACAACAACTGGGAGAATGGACAATTCATTTTTGTCTATTTTTGTGGCTACATCTGCAATCAGACATGACAGTGGCTTGTAACCTGAGTGCACATGTGTTCCAGGGTGATGTCATTTACTTTAACAGGCTATCTATACTAAGGAATAGAAAAGGCAATGATTGTGGTTTTGAAGAGTAAAAACGAGACCAAATCAAAACTATCCTGTACAGTCATTATCCCCAGGAGAAGCTGGGCTCACTGCACATCCCTGCTTCCTTCAGGGTGTTCCACAGTGGAACATACCTAGCAACAGCACAAAAACAACTAGTTTTTTTCTAAACTAGCAAAGTAAATTTTTTTCTTCTTCCCCAGTATTAAGAATGCAGTTAACTAGAGCCAAATATAAATTTTATAATCAATTTACCTCCTCGTGGTCCAAAAATAATTTTTGCATTGGCAAGAAGTGGAAACTAATTGAAGACCTGGCTGAGAAAATTGCTCAGTAGTGGCAGGACATCAGTCAACTTAATAAGTTATCCTTCATAACTGAAGCCTCAAGGATAAAAATAAGGTTACTCTCAACCCAAAAAAGAAGGGGAACATTAGAGAACTGGACTCCTCCAGCAACTTTTAACTGTCTCCACCCAGCTGCAGAAAATAAATGGAAAACAAATGGCATAGATATGCTGAAACATTATCTCCTGATAAAATTAAGAGCTCTCTTTCATTCCAAGTCAACAGTAGAACTGATGCCAGCACACAAAATTCCAGGCAGGCAGGGAACAAACTACACTAGTAGACGTACAGTCAGTACAGAAGGTATAAAACAAACACTCGTGTTACACTTACGCATGTAAGATAATGAAATTTCTGCAGATGAATCATGGATTTGCCAATAAAAAGAAGACACTGCCGTACAAATTTCATGAATTAAGAACTGCTGAGAGAGGATGTCGACAATCGATGACGCTGTAATAAGCAAGGAAATTCTCCTACACAAAGCTGCACAGAAACTGTGGACACTTGCGGTTTTGTTTTAATGGTGATTAACACACTGTTTTGACATTCGCAGGCAATATGTTTTGTTCTTCCATTTGGTAAACTAACAAATACAACTACCTTTGAAATGAGAAAAACATGCATCAAAATGAAAAAGAAAATACCATCCATTAGGAGAATTATTAGGAGAATCATTTATGGTTTATTAATAATCTGTAGAGGCAGCAGCAAAACACCATTAGAAAAGCAAGTGAAATGATAGCCAAAACAATATTGCTTTCAGCTTGAACAAATGCCATGATGCTGAAACACAAGAGAAGTGAATGTGAATCATTTCCACTCAATTTTTTACAAAATGCTGTGCTTGTTATTCCCCTTTTCTGCATTTGTTTAACTGCCTGGACTTACATAGCTCTGTCTCAGCCTCGTAAGTTTCAAGAGATGGGATGAGACTCAGCACTGACAAACACATATGGGTGAAAATGAAAAGTCTGCCCACATCGTGATGCTTCTTGTTCTATCTGTGAGGCTGTAACACTTGGGTGCATGGTTTCCAAAGGTTTGGAAGAGTCTTTAAGAAAATATGCTAAGCAGTAACAAACTTGGATTTTAGAAATTCATTTCTGGTGACAAAAACACTATATTTCTCTGTACACTCAGGATTACTAATCATTTGAGAGAGAAAGGAGGGTGTTTTTAACTTCTGAAGGACTAGCTCCCGAAGGAAAGAGTTACTGCATTGTACTGCAGTCTCCTCCAAGCCAAGAATCTCATTACTGAAAGGCTTCAGGGGAACCTCAGCAGCTAAGTCACCAGTTTCTCGTCCACACCATCCTAGCCCAGCCTACTCATCAGAGGGAAAGCAGCAGCCAAAGACATCCCATTTTAAACATCACCGATGCTTCTCCCAATAGCTCCAAGGTGCTCTTCTATGCTGCAGAAGGCAAATGACTCTTGGAGTGAAAAATAAGCCACAAAGAGAAACCCAATATAACAGCAGAACCACCACCTCTCTTTCTACAATCCGTAATCTCTGCTGTTGTTTAATCAATTCCAGCCTACTTAATTTTAACTCCCCCAAAAAACCACACTCCCCCTTGGGTTAAACTTGGATTTAACTCTGCAGGGAGATGATACGTGCTTAGGTTTTTCTATGTTTCTGTTACAGAGAAGAAAATGCCAACCTGGAAAAAAAAGGTTGCTGCATCTCTGTAGATCGCTCTGTGCGTGCACAATCATTGCAAAGGCAAAACAGCCAAGGCCACGGCAGCAGAGCTGCTTGGAAAGCAGCCAGACAGCAATTCCTAATGTACTGACTAAGGATGAGCCTGTCTTCGTAAGAGGATGAAATTTGTTTCAAATGTCCCAGAGGAATCTGAGACAGAAAACACTGATGTTTTCTCTGCTGCCCAGCACTGATCTATTGTAACTTCTAGGTAAGAGTTGGCAGTCAGAGGATCTGCTCAGCTGGGAGCTCTAATGACCATCCTGGCAAAGGGCATGTGGTCACACCAGCCCAGGCAGGACCTGCTCTTCGGGAGGTGGCAGACTAGCACAAGGGAGACTGTGGAAGTAAAAGTCAGGATGTACAGCAAAAACGTAAGAGATTTAGGAGGTGAAACGCCAGATGGTCCTGGTGTACAGAGTGTCAGTCTTTGAGAAGAGGGAGGTACAGACATTCCAGCTAACAGGCAGTGCTGGCAATGCCAGGCCTTTCCAGCTAACTTGTTCATTTGGCATCCTTTCTCACACAACAAATGCAAATACTTACTCCAGGCAACTAATAATTTCAACTTCAATTTACAGCATGTAGACAAGGATTTCAGAAGCTAAAGGCAAAATACCATGTCTGCTCATGCATTTATTACAGGGTAGTGGGTTTTTTTAACTTTTCCTACTTGCATTTATAGCTATAATGTTAAAATATTTCTTCATGGCTCTTTGATCTACACTGAAAAAAAAGGCAAATAACTAAAACTAAAGAGCAATGTCTACTGAAGAAAAAATTAAAATCCTTATCTCCATTACTCTATAAAAAATCTTTATCTGAAGATTTTTGCTATCAAAGCTCTGCTTTTTTTGTTAGGTATAACTGCATAAAACATTTTTAAAAAGGAGATCCTATGCAGTAGATCCTATTCATTGCACAACAGCAGCAAGCAATTCTGCAAGGTGTAGATTATGAAGATATAAAAGCAACTCACATAGCACCACTACCACATTCAACAATGCATTATTTGCTATTTTCCACTGTATCACAACTGGACAGTCAGGAGCATGAACTTCACTTATCTATGTTTCAGAACACTTAATTTGAAAGTAACACTAAGTATTCTGAAACATTAACTATGAGTTTTTATTGCTTGGTGCATCCCCTAGAACAAGATGGCATCAAAATATCCCCAGACAGATTACCTTTTTTTTAACCAAACCTTTTATATGAAAAGTCAAGTGGTAGCTTCCTTTAACCTGTAACCTTCCTTTAACTAGTTCCCACCTCTCACTTACACTACTGCTTAACCTTACTGGTTTTACCCTTTTCTATCTAGAGCTCTACCTAGAGAAGACTAGCATTTTTATTAGGGAATGGTTAATTTAAAAATGGTCTTTGCTTTTCTGGATAAGTTGTAGCCCTCAGTGCAACTGCACAATGGGCAGAAAAGCCACCAATTCCATTTCTGTCCCTTCCTATTTCTGAATACAGTTTTAAAGGCAGACTGCAATTTTCTGATTTAGGCTATTTTTGTTCAAAAACATTGATCCATTCATTAAAACCAAATCTTTTGACAGAAACAAACATTCTTACAGCAAAGCCTGTGGCTTCTAGGATGATATGCTTGCTAAAATGGAAGAGAGACAGAGCAAATCTAAGATTCTCTGAAACTTTCTCAAATACCTTTAATGCCATGATTATTACATATATGAAAGCAGAGATCCCAAGTGAAGAGAGCTCAAAATTAGAAGAGGGTATTACCCATATCAACACAGAGTGTATAAACAACAGGACAGCAAAACCAGCATCTCAAGTTCTACATTATAAACTAGTGCTCCACTCCAACTTGTATCCATCTTGGTGATCTCTCACACTTTTCCCCTAAAACTGGTGGGCCTTTTCACACTGACTGGTGGGAACAGACCTGAGCCAATCCACTTCACAGACTGCCCTGACATCATCTGCAAGGATACTAACTGCGGGAGACAAGAGCATGCCAAAGAAGATGCTAACAATTATGCAAAATGGACAGCAGCGGGCCACTGCTCCAGCCTGGGCACTGTTTAGTTTACCTAGCATAGCCCTTGCCAGGCACTGCCAACAAATCTGTATCCCCACTGCATCAAGTGGAGAGGCAAAAAAAAAAAAAAAAAAGGAGAATTACACTCCTCAGTGCACTTGTCTCAGGTGTAAAAAAACCACACATTCGAGTTCCTGCTCCAAATCAGGCAGAGTAGAGATTAACCGTGTGAGGAAAATGCCTCTGAAGCACCCCAACCAGACAGCTGCTGATCATAGTGGCATTTACATCTCTATTTTTTATTTTCTTCCACCACAAAAATGGTCAACCACTTCAGCTTTGTTTCACCACAGCACTGCTGCCGGCACTGGATAGCTATGGCAAACAGCTGTGGAGGAGGAAGGTGCATTCCTGACGTGCTCAGGTGATGGAGCCCAGTGCTGGGACATGCATGGAAGAACATCCTCCTTGCTGGGACGTTCACAGGAGAGAACAGCCAGGCCAGAGAGACATCATCCACACACATTCACCTGCACAAACTACTACTGCACAGCACTGCAGTTTCTCTCCAGACAGAAAAAAGCCACAGCACAAGGTAGCAGCTAGAAAAGTAAGGTTGCAATACCCTGATGTGGACGTGGAGGTTAGGAAACAAATATGTGAGGCTGTTCACATCCTTTCCATCACTGTGCCTCTCAGTGTCTGTACCCAATTCAAACTACTAAAACATGTGGGGGAAAAAAAAAAACTATGTCAATAAGATACTGTTTTTATCAACTCCTTGCAGCCCCTTATCTGACTTCAGTGGGACTGCTGTGGTCTGGAAGCCTTTGCTGGCTTTGAAGTCAAGAACTTGCCTCTCACATGAGAGATCGCTCTGCTGACCTCCCAAAATCTGAGGTCAACTAAATCAGGGAGGCAAAATCTTGCCTTACCCCCACTGTAGATTCTACATAGCTTCTGCTGGGTTTAGCGCTATGATCTAAGAGTCCATGGCCATCACAAGAGCAAGCTACTCCAGACCTTCCAATGTTACTGCTGATGACAAGGTAAGGCTCCCAGTCAGCCTTTCCACAACATTTATGGGAGCTCAGAAGGAGCCAGAAGCAGGAACTGAGGTCTCACCAAGCTCTTCAAAGCACTCCAAAAAGAGCTATTCTTGGAAAAGGTGTTGGCTTCGTCTTGGAAAAATTCAACCCCAATATTCCAGCACATTGTCCATGCCATTCCTATTTGAGCCATGGATATGAAATCAATTCCGCAAAAGAAAAAATAATTTTGAAACACTAATTCTTGTATTTGAGCAATTGCTCTCGTTCCTCTCATCTCTCTCACTAACCCCATTTATCAATATATTTATTTCCATTTTATTCTCACTAACACATAGTCCCAGGAATATCAATCTTGCCTATCTGAAGTTTCCTCTTCTACTAAAAATCAATGAGGGAAGAACTTTCTCAACTCAAAGACTGTAAAAACAAATGGCATAAACCATGCCTCCCATTTCTTGACAAAGTTTCTCCAAGGACTGCAATACAATAAATATTGTAGAACAGAAAATACAATAAACAATTTACTAATGGATGTATTAGTAAAAGAAAAAGGCAGTTTCAACATAACTCCTCCCATTTCCTACCCCAAAAGAATACAGATTTCTTTGTTATTTGTTTGTTCATAGAAAGCCTTACAAACAACATCAGAAGAGTAACAAAATGTGTCAAAACTCACATTTCAACTATTTCAGTAGGGGTTTTCAATGTTATAGGGAGGAGCAAGTCTTCTGTCTCTTATTCAAAAGTTCTGTCACTAGTCTCAATTCAAGTAATAAGTTCCAGGGGCATATGAGCACTCTGTAAGATGTTCTCAAACAACTCACCCTGGATTAGTTGGCACTGCAATGATTTACACCAGACAGGCTAGCCTCACTTGATTTAACAAAAGTTATGGAACAGTAAGGTGCATGAACTACATGAATTTACATCCTACTGCCATGGGGTTTTGTGTTTTTTGTTTGTTTTTTTTTTTTTTTTTTTGGTTGCTGTTGGTTTTTTTTTTGGTCACAGAGTATAAACTAAACTGAAGCAAAATAACCCCAAATCCAAGCAACAGTGACATGGCATCAATCAATTTTATAATAACCTTTATAGCCAACACAAAGAAACATGTCATTCCTAACACCATGAAGGCAATTAACAGAGTATAACACAAAACAGCTGCTTTACAAGTATTTCCATCCAATCCCATACTCAGGGATAGAAATTAAATCTCCCAAACCAACACAAACAAGGAACGTTTTTCTTTTGCGATAAAGTGCCTGGTCAAGCTGTCAGTGTCTACACAGAGAATCCTTTGTCCCACAGAATCTTCTCACGCACTGGAAAAGCAGCAAATGAATGAAAGAAAATACTTTTTTTTTTTTTTGACACCTTTGATGAAACATGCAAACTGAATCAAAAGAATAGAAGACTGACACTGGAGAAGTTTAAGATCACTGGAAGAATTCCAAAGCAATTGATTGTTATGAACAAATTCAAGAGGGTTCATAATTATTATCAGACCAGTAAGAAACAGAAACTAAGATTTAATACCAAAAAACTAAAATACAGAACTCAACAACCCTCCACTTCAACAAAGATCACTGAGTGTTCTAAAAAGAAGAAATAAGCTACTACCTCTTTTGGCACAGGAAACAGCCATATACAGATTTAATGTTTGAAAATTAATCCCATATTAGTCTTACCTAACATCTGCTCTGCGATTATTGGCTTGGTGAATATTGGCTTAAGTGGTAAATACTGAAAGCTTTTCTCAGTGTAAGAGGTTTGCAGCAGATTTTGTGGTGTCAGAGAGGACACTTCACACTGCAGTCCAGAAATACTGACACTCATACATCAAAAGCAGGGAACGTACAGTTCCACCTCTATTTTAATACAATGGTCAAATGAGAGAACAAAATTCATGCATCAAGAATTCACCTCTGACAACTTATCTCCTTGTAGCATAAATCAGTACAAGAGAAAATGTCACAGATAAGTTCCTCCTACATACTGAAAGAGGTCTGGAACTGTTGTACAGTACAGCCCATTTGACAGCAGATAATCACAAGACACCAAGTGCTGTAAAAACAAATGCTAAGGAAGACAGAAAGTGAATAAATTAGTAGAGATATAAATTAAGTGTAGAGGACACCTGTCCATAATATTCTATTGATATCAGTTCTCTGTTCCAGGATATAAAAAGCACTAATCAAAAGAAAGAACGGTTAAACTACAACCCAGCAGTTTCATCCTTTAAGGGCCTAATATGCAGTATCCTAAGAGATATGAATGTAAGATTAGTTACATAAAGCCATCTAACCACAAAAGGAGAAAAAAGCTTTATTATATCTCTCCACTGTTGAGGATTAAATGAAAATACATGATGGAATAACAAGATCAAACATATATTACAATCCCATCACAGAGTAAGATCATCTCTCCGCTGACTCTTCCATCAAGAAGGTGAGACAAATTCAGAAGAGAAGTGAGGAGGATAATACAGCTTAAACTGAAAGATGAAACACAGAGCCATCAGTGTTTAACAGTGCTTCTACTCAGACTTAAGGTATCCCTTCATTAACACAACTAAAAATATTTACCTTGTTACTGTGAAGTACAACACGTTTTAGGCAGGGCACTCTCTGCGTTCAAGGTAAAGCTCTCAAGTTAAGAACTCATTTAGAACTTCTATCTTTCAGACATATGACATACATAATTTTGCCATATATAAAAGATGCATTCAGCTGCTTGAAATTAATCTGAATGATTACTGATGTGTAATTTGAATTCCCTGACATCACAAGAATTTTTCTGAAATTATTACCTTCACACTGTGCCCAAAACTACCACTGCCCGAGCTCCTTGGCTGATCTAATCAGTGGGGAAAAAAGCAATGTCTGTGGAAATGTATGAGCAAGTTAGAAAAGGACAGTTACAGGTATTGTTTCAGATTCTTTCATTTTAAGATTAATTTTAAAATATTTTAATACATTAAATACTACAGAAAAGCATAATCATTATAAAAGGGGAAGTCAGCTTTGATTCTCAGCAAGGAAAAGAAAAAAGCACTTAAGTGGGCATGAAAAGTGAGAATGAACATCATACTCACTTAAGTGAGTATGGTCACTGTATTTTCAGCAGATCATTTCGGCAGCATCTGTTTGTGGTGACAGCAACAGCCCAGCCTCAGCAAATGCCCAAGCTTGAGACTTACATGGAGAACTTCTGTATCTCTCTGATAGCCCAAGAACAGCACTCAGCACATGACATTAAAGGGGAAACTTTGTGAGACCAGTCCTGTCAACTTCTTAAGACCCAAAGCCTTAAATACATCCATGATCATATCTCAGTGGAAGTACTCATTTTTGACAATTCTCAAAAGGGAGCCAGGAAAAAGGAACAAAAACAACAATTACATAAAACTAGACAACACAGACTGAATCAGTAAACTCTGAATCATAAAAACTGTTTTAAGTTTATAAACAAAACTATAATTTTTAAAAAACCCTATAATTTAGGAAATGCCCTCAATTGCTTGTAAATTCACATATTTGCACCAATGTCCCTAGACCCATGCAGAGACAGGATCAGTTTTTACTCTGATTTCTTTTCAAAAACACAAAGTAGTTCCCTAACCATTGAATAAATGCACATTTTTCCACTTTTTAAACATTTTTATTTTCTTATACCATAGAAATTCTTTTACCCTAGAACCATTAGTTGCCATGAAAGCTCTGTAAAATAAAGCCCATGAAAAGGTACTTGTGAGGTAACTAATTACATCCTTCAGTTGCTGCCACTTTCAGCCTTCCTCACCACCATTCAACTCCTCACTGCAGAAACGTAAGCACTAGTACTGACCTCTATAAACTAGAAATATAGCTGCAAGGCAGCAGTTCAATGCTAGTGCAATTTTTTTGACATGAGAGTGATAAAAGGCTAAAGCTAGTGCAAAGGAGTGGAGTCAGGTCTGGTATTGCTATTTCCCCACTATGATGACTGCTGTGACAGAGACTTTACAGGAAGTTGTTTAAGAACTAAAGGACTGTTACAGCCAAGTCCCTGGTCAGAGGTGGGCAAGATCAGAGATGGAGATCCAGCACTGAAGAAGCAGCTACTTAGTATAAGCCATCCAAATGCTTCCTTTTAACATCTACATTCTCTTGTCTTTATTGTCATTCATCATAAAAGAACATTAAAACCATAAGAGAAACTACAGAAGACTCAGGGATGCTTGTCTGGTTCCCCACACCTAGGTCAGCCCTCATTTTAGCACAGTTAAACTGAAAAAACACTACTGTGGCACACAGACACCTTTCCGTACATCCTAGCACAGAAAAGACCTGAATGTGTTTATTAACACCTAAGGGCACACCTAATGCCATCCAGGAGACATTCAACTACCCCTTTACGAGTTTGAAAATGCTTTTATAAGCTTGGCATAATGATCCTTGGGAATGTTCTCCTTCTTGTTTGTTTTGTGGTTTGTGTTTTGGTTGGTCTTTTCATTTGTTTTTTACAAATAGCTAAAATGCAGAAGATGGCGCCCCTGAGAAATAGAATAGAAATTGACTTGGAGTATCTTCCAGCACAAAATAACTGTCACCATGTTTGCTAATGAAAACTTGTACACTCATGTTAAAGAGACAGACATTTTTCAGTACTTGAACATCTTTACTCTTTTTTTTGGTTGTTATTTTGTAGTAAGACTGTCAAGAAAGAATTATAACATTGTACACAAGGAAACAAAAATAACTAGGAACCTAAAGCAGAGCTCACCTGCTTCTCATGCTAATGATTGTTTAGAAAGTGCACATTTGAAAACTCCTTTTTATTCTGTCAGAGAATCATAGGGCAGTTATCTTTAATAGCTATTACTTAGACAGATATATAAAAAGTATCTTATTTCTGTAGCAGTTTTTATTCTATCAAAAGGATAATCCTTAAATGCTATGTGTCATTCACTTTAGTTTTTTTAAGGACGCCAACATTTTGAATAAAGTGCTCTGCCATTCATGGGAAGATGTAAACCCATAACTGGAGGATATTTTTTTTTTCTTCTTTTTTAAAACTGCTTGCAGTGTTAAAAACCAACTGGTGGAGAGGTGGACTTACAAGGCCAGGCTTGGTCAACCTGTGTAGCTGGTGACATGACAGTTTTAAACCGGTTGAGAATATGGTCCTTGTGGTTATGAACAACAATAGAGAACTGGCTTTTCATGCCCTTAGTGGCAAGAGACGTATAAAGAAAAACCCCTCTTCCCCTTCCCTTGGTGGATTTGAAACTGACTTTTTATGACACTGCACAATGTGCCTGTCCAAACACTATAAATATTTACAAATGATGTGCTACACAACAACTTTGCTCGAATTTATGTTCAATTTTTTAATGGATGAATACATATACTTTTATTAGCCAGCATACAGGTATCAGTACTTACCTGTGATCTAAATGATGAATAGAGAGAATAACTCCTGAATTCAAATGGGCTTGTTTTAAGGTCACCAGGATTGTGAATTCACATTTATTTCTTAACTTCTGAAAAAATATTTCAGCTGTTTCTGGAGATGCCTTCACACTTCTTGAAGTATCTAAAATCAACATAAGAGGAAAAAACACCCAGTATAAAATCTTTACTTTACATCCTCATTCAAGTAACTTACAAAATAACAGCCTATTTCTGAGAAGCACGACTGAACAGACAGGCAAAAGCAGTGACCAAATTATTTAAAACATTAATTTTGCATGTAATGGGAGCCATTTCAATGAAAGAGAACACATTTTCTAGGGCACCTATTCTGTTCTGGGGAGGGAGGGTGTTTTGTTTTGATCCAGGGTTGTAACTCTCATTTTCTTCATGGATGGCCAGATGGTACCTTTAATATCTCATCCAAAGTTTGGGTTCACTAGCAGTGAAGCACAGGGACAACTAGACATGAGCCTAAACCCTGGCATGTGACCTGAGCAAATTTTTAATGACTTCTACAAAACTGTTATGCCTAATAGCATAAATACTTAAATAAATAAACTAATTTTTAAAAAAAATTTTAAAAACCTATTTATTCAGCTTTAAGTAATAGTTAAAAATTCACCAAATTTCAAAATATTTTATCACTAATTATTTGCTCTATACTCCAGTTGAATGGTATTTTCCTGCTACTTCTTGCACAGGATGTCATGAATATTTGTTAGAGTAATGGCACACATACAATAAAGATTTTACTTCTAAAAACCCACATACAACCTAGACTGATGAAATATTTCTGCTGAATTTGCACATAACATGCATAGAAAATAAGAAGGCCCAAGCTTAAAACCTCTAGAGAGATAATTTACAAAATAAGACGTCAAATGCTAGAAAAATAATGCCCAATCTCCATAATACATTATACCAGAAAAAAATTAATATACATTTTTAATGCACAAAATCAATTCATTAGCATGTGTAATCAACTGTGTAAGAACTAAATCAATTCACAAGCTTCTTGTCACAGCAATTTGACCATTCTGCACTACTTGGGGACACTAACTCAGGAACAGCAGTAGTGAGCTACCAGCAATAGAACTGGTGATTTTCTTTCGGCAGCACTGGAGCTGAGCTCTGAAGTACACCACTCTCAGCTTACACCACTGTTCCTAAAACAGTTTATTCTTTAAGTTGGTCCTATGAAGATGCTGCTTCCCAGTAACAGAAATAGTCTATTTTGGTTTATGGATCAGGAATATTTTTAATATCTGTTTAAGAAATGCAACAACCTGTGCAAGTCCTAACCAAGCTCCTGCACAGTGTCACACCAGGTTGAATTTAATTTGTTCTTAACAAAAGGGAATCCAAAAGGGAAAAAAAGGAAAAAATCAATTTCTACCAAATTTCTATGATATTCTCATAAGCAACTGATGAAAGAAAGTATATCCCTACCCTTAAAGAAGGCCAGCTCATACATTTAGAACTATCCCCCCCTTCTATAGGCCCTTTTATTCTAACTGGAGCTTTTAGGATGCAAACACTGCATGACAGATGGCCTGTGCTTCAGCAAGGAAACAAACCCCCACCATCACATGGAGCTCTCCAGAGCTGCCCCAGTCCTCATCGCTGTGTGAGAGGCAGGGGAAACACAGAGCTGTCACAACTCCCACAAGACAGGAATCATTTTTAGGTCTCTTCATGTCACCCTGAATCATTACCTGATCACTACACTGGGTGAGAATTTTCCATCCTTTGTTCTATAAAACCTTTCCTAGGTACTCTATAACCATTCATTGTGGCCTTAGATAACCTTCTTGTATACAGGCAATAGCATCAAGACCTGATCACATCACGCTGGCAGCCTACATACTAAGATTACCACTGCACTAACTGCTAGAGTGTTACACTGCCAAAACACATGGCCGTTCAGTTTTGGTACTGCAAATAGGTCAGTTCATACCTGCTGCTCAAAAAAGCTGCACAGCCTTTTGAATTATTACTACTCTTATGAAGCTCAACACTCTTTGCTCAGGTCAGGCACCAGGTGGACTTCTTAAAAGCAAGATGACTGGAAGATCCTTGATCTGTCAGATCCATTCTTTCCACACTAACACAAGAGTGCAAATCCCTCCTTCCAATTGCCTTTGAACACTAGCAGTAGGTGCTTGATAGATCACCAGCTGTGCTCAATAAATATTGCTTCAGGCTTCTTTATATTTGGCTTCTAGTAATCAGTTTAAGACCCAACAAAAATACTTTGCTGGAACTGGGCTTCTTCCGTAATGGCTTGGAAAAATCAAACTGGTCTATTCCAGACAATAATTTGCAGTTTCTCAATAGCTACATAAAAATCTCATACTGTGAGCATTTCTAATACACAAAATCAAAGGCATAAATCTTTTCAACTTGGAGTGCAAAAATAAGGAAAGACTTATTAGTGTGAATGAGAAATTTGTCTCTAGCCATGATACATATATTTTGGGTTTATTTTCCTAAAATATTGCATGTGTTTGGTTTGACCACACCACAACAACTCACAAATCCATAGAGTGATCACTCCATCTTTAACTTATAGAAACGCAAAAGTGACAATTAAAGAAACAAAAATCCAAACTAAAAGCATGTCTCACTCCTTGCTCAGGCTAGACCTTTTAAGATCTAACATTGCAAAGCACTCTGAAAGCCCAGAGAAGAAAACCACGGATAAGACCTTCAGGAATCCAGCCCTTAAGAAGACAAGCTTAGAAGCTGCCTGTGCTCACAAAAGCCCTCACTATTAGGACACATCTTCCCCCCTCAGAGACAATCTGCAGTCAGAGCTCTGCAGCAAACACCAGCATCACACCAGAGTTTCCTGGAGCTGTCAAGAGCAGACACTGCCATTTCAGTCATGTTCATGAGATAATAATTACTGCACTGTAACAAAGACAGCAAGTAACTTTCACCAGGACTCACTCCACAAGTCCAGAGGACTTCCACCAGTCCAAATGGGTATTGGAGAAAGCAGTTTTACCCTTTGCGGTCACCAGCCTTTAACTGCTCTCATCATCCCTGTGGTGACAACTGCATTCATAAAAACATATGAGGAACTATTACAGGCAANAAAAAAAAAAAAGTGTTGGAAGCAGCCATGAACAAGTTATGGGAGGTAAGCAGGAAAATTTCCATACCCATCAGCAGCAGCATACTAAATCATACAGTGGAAAGACATAGGACAAGCCATTCATTACCATTCACTTCCAGTCCACAGTAAAGGAAAACAGTTACTAAACGGAATGAGTAACTTGTCCTAGCAAAGGGTATGCTCTCAAATTTCTGAAGAGCATCTAAAAGTAAACATACAGTACGAACTGAATTATAAAATAAATTCCTGCAGAATAGTCTCTGAAGGAGGCATTCTAATTGAGCTCCACAGCTTGTTTCATGTGCACATAATCAGCTTTTAATAGCAACATCTATAAATCAATTCTGCATCTGACTGTAGGTCTGCTGAACTATCCAAATTAAATCCTAGTGGTTTGTGAGAAAAAGGAGGGCTGAGAGTGAGGCTGAAAAATATAATTGGCTCAATTTTATTTCAATTTCCTGCACTAGGAGGGATGAGTGTCACAAGCATATATTCACATCCCATCACTTTCCCATATTCAAATTTTTGGTTAATATTTTCTTAACTAGGGATTTCACACACCCTACAAAGGGCAACTTTATATTGGGGTTTTTATACCCCTTATAAAGGGTTTACTTTATATTGATCTTTTATTTAAGTAACAAATACAGACTAAGCTGCACCCAGCCAACAGGGCAGCACGCAAAGCCAATCCAAAAGCAGAATCTTTCCTAGGCTGACTGAGTATAGTAGGATTTCAGTGCAGCACAGTGCATTCAAATTCAGGAGTTGCATTCCTGTAATGAAAAATGAAGATAGAAGTAAAACAACCTCTATTAGACCAAAACCTTGCTAGACGTGATATGCATTAAATCCTTCAGTAGAAAGGCTGGTTGTTTTGCTATTTAAACTGATACATAAGATCAGTTCATAAAACATTTTGAGGTACTTTATCTATAAATTTATCTATCCATTCCCTTCTCACAAATTCCCAGTTGTTTCAGAGAGAATAGCAAAACAAGCAGTGTAGTTTTCCAAACCCCCAGGAACCTGAGCTGGTTTCTCCAAGGCTGCAGGAAGGAGCTCTGCAAGTATCTGCAGGGAGGTGTTGCAGTTCTACCTGAAGTTTAAAAGACTACAAGATACAGAGTAAACACTAACCCTGTAAGACTCCCACTGGGGCCATTCCCAAAGGATGTGTTTTAGCTTCAGCGCCCAGGAGCACTGCCCAGTTCCCAAGCCTGGATGAACTCCAGGACTACAATCGACACGTCCATCAGGATACAACCAGGTACATCCAGACCTCTGTGCACCCAAGTGCCCCCCATAAACTGGATCCAACCTGGTCTCCCCAGAACAAAAACTCACAAATGCCAGGAACAAGGACCCTAGTAATTAATTTCCCCCACAGACTGTTTAGGGACATAACCCACAAACTGCCCTTGTACACACCACCATGGTGTGGTGTGTCTGCCTTACTATTTCCACTGAAGAAATGCTTCAGCAAGGATGCCTGCAGATAGAAATGCAGTGGATGGGAAGGAGAAAAGGAAGAGGGCAAAATGCTCTTCAGCTGAAACTAAACAATTGAAACAAAAACTGACTTGAAGCCAAATCATTAAATCAAATAAAAACAAGGGGGAAAATGTCACAGTTTGTTCTTGCAGCATTTGGGGAGGTTCCAACTGCCTTTGCTTTGTAGCTTCCTCTGTTCTGAATGTCAGCTACAGCTTTGGTGTGTCATCCAGCAAGGGCTTTCCTCCAGCTCGAACCATATGCAAAGTCCCAAAAGTCACAACGGACTGACACAAGACTAGAAGACCTGCTTCTGAACACATTTTCCCCCAATTATACTGGCTTTTCATACTTATATCCTTAAAAAACTTTAATCATATCACTTCTGGCCAAAACTCTGGCTCACCTACATGCTACATACTTTGATGTTTAAAGTCATTTTGGCACAGCTGAGAACATAAATCCACTGAGGGACAAGAGGAGGGAAAGGTACTGAGAGTCTGGTCAACTAGGCTTGAAGGCAGTTGTTGCTGATCTGAAACAGCCAAACTATTATTATGTATCTAATCTTGCTTGCTTAATCAGGAGTAGTTGGTGCATTTGTCTAAATGATCATGATTTAATTTAAAGTGCTTCACTTGAAATGTCTTCTTCTCCATGGTCAAAGTCCCCAGAGAATTTTTGCTTGGTTTATTAAGCTTGTTTGCTCTCTTGTATCTTTTTATGCTAGAGTAACATTAACAACTTAATTTCATTAAAAAAAAAAAAAGAAAAAAGAAAAAAGAAAATAGAACACACTTAATAGGGGGGGACCTTCTACCTCGTATGGTAGATAGAGATAATTGAGTGGTAGCAAACTCTCAACTATTTTTGCCTGCTCCTGGCACTTACTTGGATGACTCTTCAGGACAGACTTTGCAAATCCATGATTGTTTGTGGAAAACGACAGCTGTAATATAATAGATATTCCCTGTGAACTGACAATAATACCACTGAAATCTGCCTAGAAACATTCTGCAAGAGATGATACAAAACTAGTTTGGAGGTGATTACACTAGTGGCTGGGTTAAGCCTCTGAGCTTATACACCAACTGGCTGCTTCTACAAACCAAGTCAAGTCAGATGTGACTGAACCATTCTGCGATGAATTAGGTACCACAGCTCTCTCAATTGCAGTCTTAACCTGCCAGAGCACAGTGCTAAGACACTTAGACATCTTTCATCTTCCCTTGGGCTGTTGAGCCTTCAGCAAAAAAGGAATCTGCACCAGGATTACAAGTGGGAATCATTTCCTGTAACATAAAGCAGCCCAGTTGCACCACAAAAAGTTAGGCGTGCTCTTCCAAAAATGCCAGGTCCACGAACAAGGATTTCATGACTTTTGGACTCAGTAGGCAAAAAGTAAATAAAAGATAAATAGTTATAGAAAAGGTTCTAGTGACTGTATCTTCAATTGCATATTTCTGACAATTTGTCAAACCTTTTGCAAATGAAAGGATAAGAAACCTAATCATAGGCAAACCTGAAATTTGAATGTGTAGGACTCCAGATTAGAAGTCTGTATTCTCAGCCCAGGAGGCTGAAACAGCTGATTTGCTAACAAGCAATACAGATCCTGCTACACTAGATTCTTAATAAAACAACTCCTACCAAACCGCCACAGAAAATGAGAATGTGCTCTCCTGAATGCTTCTGAAAGGAATTTTAGAAATGTATAGATCAACACACAGAGAAGCACCACACATACAAAAGTACTATCAGGAATTTTTAAAGGCATACATGATAAAGAAAACTTCTATTCCTTGTACACCAGAAATACTATCCCTTTCAGAGAAACTATGTCATCGTGCTAGATACTATCACCAGGAGAGAGGGTGCTGCTCAGTGGGGACCTATTACATGAGAGCAAAATAATGAAGATAAAAGACTTCTGTTCTTGTTACTGAAATTCCACTGCTAGGAAATTAAAATGTGTGCTGTATGGTATGCTCTGCACCATGTATTTATTGTTGTAATGTTTTCTGGTGATTTATAGGTTCCGGGTTATCAATTATATGATGCAATAGCTTTTTTGATTACCAGTTTTTTCCTAGCCTATACTCCCAACACTATTCTTAAATCCCTTTTAAGTTTTGAGGATGGTTTGTATGCACAGCCTCATAGGTAGAATCAAGTACTGCTACTTAGAATTATGTTGTTTAGGTTTTTCACAGCCAATACCACTATAAAACCTACTATGTTTGAACAAGGACACCAATGTAGCACAGAGTGGGATTTCTTTTGTTTCATTTCCATGGAGGTTCCAGCTATATTTAAAAGGTTACAGCTACAATAGCTTTCTAAATATATATGTTTATATAAACATGCACACACAGAACTCCCTTTAGGCACAAAGCAGCTTTCTAGAAGCTGCTTTGCGAACACCTTGAAACCTGTGGAGAAAATCAAGCCCGCCTTGTTCTTGCAGCTGCCATCTGTGGCATATGCACCTAGTTATGCTTAGCTGCATACTGTCACATGAGCACTTTGTGTCAAACTGACCTAAGAACAAACAAAAACATCACACCAAGAAATGCTGTTAACACTGGGACATTGAATAGCAGAAGAAAAAAAATGCATCGTCTTGCAGCCCTACTGGTACTGTAATAAGGGCATGACACACAAGAGAACTGCTAAAAGACTGATTTTATTTTCAGTCCCTCATTGTACAGCATGGCCAGGATTTTAACAGTTATTCAAGTCACGGCAAGGGGGAGGGCAGGAGGAGGAGGAGGAAGTAGTGTTGCCAGCCTTTTCCAAATGAAAAGGCAGACCACCAAAGGTAAACAAAGCCTAATCAATTAAAAACAATAAAGCACAAACTTAATGGCAATAATAAATCATGCAAGCAGATTATGCTAGATGTAGATCAAGCCGCATTACACGCCCTACCCTTCTCTCTGAAGATATGACAACTCAAATTCTCACATATATCATATTGCAGTGGTGAACTATCATACAACAGACTGTATAAGATCAGCACCCACCACAGCACCTCTGAATTAGGATCATGCTTGATCCAATACCCTCTCAGCAACACACCACATCTCCCCCTCACTTGGTTCTCACTGTGCAAGTGTCAGTAAGACTTACTCATGCTCTCTGCTCAGTCATTTTCTCTCAAAACCCCCTCTTGTTGTGACCAGTATGCTGCTCCTGAGGACCTAACTCCTACAGCCTGTGTTTCACAGACTCATTTAGGCTGGGAAGAACCTCCTGAGATCATCTAGCCCAACTGTAATCATCTGTGGATGACCTAGAAGGTTTACCTTTTTTCTCCATGAAGAATCTGTTTCTCCCTCTTGGTAGTGATTTGAATCTCTCATCCTACTTTTCCTTCACCTCTGGCTTTCTAGGGTATAACTGGTTTTTGCCTACATTAGGGTTAATTGCCTTCAGCTCACCAAAACTCTACATGGTAAGAATTTAAGGGCTGATTTATTTTCACACAACACAATGGTGAGCTTAAGAAAGGATTAATACGAGATCATTTGGCGGATGACCACAGCGATTCAGTCTGCATGAAATATTAGCTTCTGACACAGGAGAATGGCCAACAGTCACTGACAGATAGAAAGCTCCAGAAAACTTAAACCTGTATCCTAACAGCAAAAATAGAGCAATGCAGGGAGACAGAGGCCACCCCTGGAAAAAATAGTATCTGAAGCACACCAGACACATCCTACACCTCTGTTGTTAGCCACAGGTGTCCAGCAGCAGACTGAGCAAACAGCAGCAGATGGGGGGAGAAGGCAGGAGACTGAACTGTAAAGAGAATTCAAGCACCAGCAGAAACAGGAAGTGGCAGAGAGACCACACCTGAAGGTAAAGGAAGGACACCAATGCCACCAACCATACTGGCATACTTGGAAAAGGAGGAATCTACTCACAGGATAGCTGTTTTGATGCCATGAAAAGGAAAGGTTAGAAGGTTTAGAATTGGGAATATCAAAGAGGAGAGATACCAAGGAATACCATATACACAATTCTGCTGTGAGCAGAGCAGACAGGTAGGAAATACATGGAAGACTCAAGCCAACCATTACCAGAGATTTCAAGAAAGCTGAGAAAAGACCAGAGCTCAGATTGTCCAGAAGTTTTCATTTAAGTCCGGTATTAATGGGGTCCTTGCTTCTGTGAATGTGCCCACCAGCCCTGATGAACCAGCTACAACTCATGCCAAATTTATAAAGCTCGGATGAGTTAAAATTATAAGGTATTTCCAAACCCTAATTTGGTCTTGCAGGCTCATTTTACTCAGGCATCATCAAAATATACTCAAGTGCACCAAAGAACAGGTTTCAGGAGAGTACAAAGGCACTGGTTTGATAATTGTGTACCAGGTGTTTGATGCTACCTCATGTCTTTGAAAAACTCTCCCTATACTAGATTAATTTCACCAACACCCCCGATCTCCAGCGTACAGAAAGACTTAAAGGGTCATCCACCCATTCCTTGGCCTATTACTTGAATGTAACACAGTGACTACAACAAAGCTAATATCTCCTAGATGTTTTATTTCATGCTATCTTCTAAAAAAATCAAAATTATGGAGATTTCCACCACTTTTTTTCAGCAGCTATTCCATAATCTAAAGTAGTTCACTGTGAAAGCCTCCTTTTATCTTAAATCCTTTCCATTTGTAGTATCATTATATTACTCTTACCTCTAGCACTTTGAATACTAATTCCTTCGTTTTAAATCTCTAAAAATCTTCTAATAGTAGACACTTATCATACAACACTTTTGTCGTTTCTTGGACAAGCTGTACATACTCAAGCTCTTTCAAAAGCTTTCTTACTAAGCCAGTCCTTTTGTTATTGTATAATCAAGTTTGCTGTTTTTCTCTTCATTCCCTGCAATTCATTGACATTTTTCTGAAATGCAGAAACCCAGAGTGAATGCAATAACCCAGACACAATTTTTTTAAAAAGAATTCAACCTCCCAGATCTCTTACTCCCATATGCTTTCCTTATGCTAATGGTGTGTGCATGGATTCTTAATAAGAGCAACACTAAACAGGGTACACAAGGTTTTCCTCAAGCCTACCCTCTTCCTGAAACGAGAGCTGAGAAAATCTAGGGACTATTTAAGTTCGAGGCATATTAGTTAATGTTACAGAAAATCTTAAGAGTGCCTTTGGAACAGCTGGGGCACAATATGCAAATGCATGCTTAGGGAGCTATTAAAACACAGATTACTGACCTCAAAACTAGAAAAGATCCTTTGGAACCCTTCTGGATCATTACACAGCTGTATCTAGAGACTGATGGACTTCCAGACAGAGTCAAGGCTGGTACATGTCATCTTCTCTTTTAGGATAAACACTGCAGATGTTACTACCAACTAATTATACTTAAATAAGCATTTATGCTAGGGAAATTGTATAAACATTGCTTTAACAGAGTGAGCATCTCTACAATTGGAGGCCTTTTTCTTATTATACTCCATGTTTTCAGAGAAGGAAATAGCCACTCAAATTCCACTAAAAGAGTTCTCAGTTATGGATCGCTAGCAATATTGATTGTAATGGCTCCCTTGGAAACATTACAGTCTATCATAGCAATGGTGGTGCTGCAGCAAATATGTTAATCTGCTAAAAGCCTTTTGAACATTGTGTCTTCAGAAGTCTCTTTTAGTCCATGTCCATTGCTTTAGCACCTTGCAACAGCCCAGAGCTGCGAGCAGCAGCTCATGAGATGACTCAACCTAAAAGTCAGTTTTCTAAGCTTGCGTGTCTCTCTGAAGTCATCAGCATCACAAAACACCCCCCTCCCAAAAAAGTATGCACCAAAAAAGAAAAGCAAATAAAATGTGAAAAATAAGAAGAATTTTTTGCCATAAAATTCTTCCATGTTGAAAATGGCTACAGAAGTTCTTTTCTATCTGAAATATCTGAGTGAACATTCATAACAGGTATTTATTGTCGAAAACATGTCTAGGCAAAAAAATTAAAAACTGAAGTACCCTTTCTTATAATTTTCCTCATATTTTCCTAAGAGGAAATTGTTTGGACAATGCCAAGATGGAAAAAAATAGCATTTCTTAAACAATGAGTGAAAATACAGAGGAATTTGAACAAAACAGAACAACAGAAAAAAAAATCCAAACAGTGAAAAAACCTTTTTCACCCTTTATTCAGCTGTACCTTAGCAGTACAGGGAGGAGAATACAATTGCCCAGTGGATCTGCAACTTGGCTCAAAACCAAACAGGACAAAATACAGGGAAGAGTCACTACACAGAAGTACAGTTTTCCATGACAGCTATATAAAATTTCCAGTTCTTATCCAACAGTTTTAAATAACTTAGGAACTCAGTCCTGTACCTCCCTTAAGACTCAGTGGAAACAGTGAAGTTAACCACACTTGGAGTTATTTTTCCAAGCCAGCACCTGTATACCCTGGAGGATACAGACTAGAACATACGCTGGGGAGGAGGGGAGAGCAGAAAAGCTATTTCCCACACCTTATAAGCAAAAGGTAGGGGAAAAACAGACACTGAGATTGATCTAAAAGGGATGTGTAGGAAATGCTGCTATCCTTTGTGACATCTCACTGGAGAAAGAGCCATGCTGCAGTGGGGGACAAACCATAAAAAAAAGATTACCCTAGCAAGTCTCAGGCACACTTTGTGACTACAGAACTATGCCACAGCAAAAGCAATTACATAAGGGTAGGAAGACCTCATTTTCCCCCGTCACTACCTCTTGCTAATGCAATCCTCCCCCAGCAATACGGAAAGATACACTTGACAGCTACCGAGAAGGGTCACTGTCCTCTCTCTCCGGGCGCACGTGCTGCATGTGCTGGGTTCTCTCTGGCATGCAGAACAGATGCCGTCCTGCTGTCAACATCCCATCTTTTAACTTCAGCCAACACCATCGTCCCCTGCCACACTGCCAGGAGAGGATCCCAGGCGAGCAGCCATCTGCACCTGCCTGCTCTTGATGGGGACATCAACATGGAGAGAGGCTCTCCAGCCCCACTCCTCTGACCATCAGGTTCGTTCTCATGGCACCAACCAGGGCTCTGCCCCACATCACCACACTGACACTGTCTCAATGTATTCCCCCTTCACACGTGCCCTAGAGCTGTACACCATACTCATCCTCAGCTTTCCAACAAAAAAGCCAGGTTGAGCCCTGAGATAATATAAGCCTCAACAAGGATTTTGTACTTGCAACATTTTAGAAGAGGCCTCGTTGTAAAGGCAAGAAGAAGCAAATGCAATTCTGTCTGCCATTGATCAGTATGAACTGTTTGGGGCAATACTGGATGTATAAACAATACATGGTTATTTGCATTAACCTGAACAACTAGATGCTCATTTAAAAAAAAGTTTTAGAGATTCATCATTATCCCAATAGAAAACAGACCCCCAGAGACTTCAATTTATTGCAGGTATCAGATGCAACCTGGCTGTGAAAAGCACAGGCTCAAGTCCACAAGAACGCAATAAAACAGAACATTGCTTTAAATGGAGTCACACCCTTCTGATAAATAAATGCAGGTATTAATTCATTCCAAATGAATACTCTGAAGTATCAGAGACTGGAGATGTTAGCTGTCCTACCAAGCCCAGGCAAAGCCACCAAAGTCATGCTGGAATTTAACAGACTGAAAGGTGACAAGGGCCCATATCAAGACACATGGAAAGAGATGTGAGTAGGAAAAAACCAAACAAGCTAAAAAAAAAAAAACAAAAAAAACCAAAAAAAACCAAAAAAAACCCCCCAATCCTAAAGGCTATAGAGGGAACATTTAATCTCTCTGAGATTATTTTCTTTCCCTCCGCAGAAAAAGCCCACTGCACAAAATCAAAAGAATACAAAACAAAGGACAACAAAATAACACTTTGTGTAAAATACCCTTGCTTGGGATGAATAATGACAATTTTTAGAGCTGAATTTAAAAAAACTTCATTGCTTAACATTTATACTTCTGCAATAGTCATGCCGAATACACACTCTCAGCAACAATATTTATTTGAAACTTTTAGCATAAGACAGCTGCAATCCCCAAATGCCACAAGCCAAGTTTTATGTCATTCCTTAACATTATTTTGTATCAGCTCTGCACTAATGACTACATTCAGGGATTACAAGCTTTTCTTCTCTGAGTTTGTGTATCTACCGTACATTAAGTTCTCATTAGCTTTCCATTTCTCAGCCCTACCCTCCACTGTACCATTACAGGCATCAATCAGAAGCCAATGATATTTAAGTCTTTCTTCCATAACTTTTTCCCCCTTGTGTAAGAGATAAACCAGCATAACCAGTTAGCACGCAACACAGTCTCCAGTACTGGGCATATTCATGAATATTCAGCAGGGGTAAACGCGTCATATTTCTCTATGCCTTAAAATTCATGGTTTAGGATGGAAAATGGATGCAGGATCCTCACATGCTACCTCCTTTTTTGGGCAGGGTCTTCAAGCAGCAGACACTTCACAAACACCTCCTCTTGCTACCACTACTCCTCCTTCCCAGGGGAGGATGCTGAATATTAAGTTCTTCTGGAGCAAGGGGATGTCTGAAAGGAGCAGCGAGACCAGCAGGCTGTAGCAAAAGCAGCCGAGCTTTTCAGGGCTCTCCTTCAGCACCCAGCCTGGCTCCCCAGCAGCATCAATCACAATCCTGGCAGTGCCCTACCACAATGGTTACTGTTTGCACAGGTGCAGAGGCAACTTTCAAAAGTTCCAGAAGTGGAAGGCAGCAGAGGGAAAGCTTAGGCTGTTATTCCAGATACACCAAAACTTTTCTTGATACCACATTGTCAAAGAGCAATTGCTTACTTTAGGCATTTCTAACATCAAAACACATGCCAGTGCTTACTGAAATTAAAATTTGATTAAAACTTTTTTTACCTACAGATGATCTCTCTGCTGGAGGTCCCACATTTTGAGGATTCAGTGTTTCTGAGAGAAACCAGTTTGCATGCAAGACAAAAAAAAGCTGCAGAGAGGTATTCACTCTACAGTCAGCTAAGCCAGTTGGCAACATTAACATCCTCTTTCCCAGCTGTCTGTTACCACTCCTTTGGGAGATGGGTACAGCTGGAGAAAGGGGATTTTGTGGGACCCCCTAATCCATGTCACTGCAGTCAGCCAGGTTCGCTCCTGAAGCTGGCCAATTTTGCCATCAGCAGACATGGGAACACTCACATAATCTCTTGCTTTGGAAAAGTTGTGGGGACAGTAACCTCTAGCTTCTGGGCAGTGATGAGCAGCTGGGAACAGTAATATTTTCAGCAGGCTCAGCTGGAACCTGGGGAAAGCATCTGTCCATAGTTTCAATGACAGGTGGCAAGGAAAAAGCTGTGTGTGTGAAGTGCATAGACAATGTAAACCCAAATTTTGTGAGAGAAAGTTTTCTTACCTATGCTTTTAAGGCTTTATTTTTAACTCCTTTATTTAGTAAATGTCTGGAGACGACATCATGACACAAAATACAGCGAACTTGCCAGAGGGCTATAGGACAGAGTAATATTGTCTTGCTAGTATTTTAAAATGTGCTAATGATCCAGTCATAAAACAACAGGTAACAAATCACTTATACCAAGATGCCTATTTTAGGAGGTTTTTTCTGCCAGCAGTTTGTGCCGGCCAGCGCCAATTCAAAGAACAGTACTGCCGAGTCGCTTCATTCATCCCACTGAGAGATTAAATTATTTTCTGGTGTTTTATAGAACATCTTGATCCCCCTCAGAATATACCATATTTTGCCTCTAAAATTGCCCTTCCTCATCAGAAATATCAAAAATATTATTTATAACCATATTATGAGTTACATACCCTAACTGGTACAGAAAAAAAGAAAAACCCAAGCGAACAACCTCTGAATAAATTCCAAATTCTTCATTCAGATACACAAGGGCTCACATTTTCATGACTGACACGTCCTTTTTATCTTTTCCTTAAATACACATTCCTGTGTTTGTAACCATCTGACTGCACTCTTCTGTCCACCTTTTAGCCTTCTCTTTGAGGAGAATATACACTTTTTGATGGGCATACATTGTTCTTACACATCACCTGGCTTTCATTTTTGTTGCCTCTCATCACTTGATTTACAGTGTACCTTCCAGACTCTCCACTGGTGCTGGGGGCAGTTGGAAGGTGTCTCCATTACTACACACACACATACTCTTTGGACAGTCTGATGCATAGTACCTGCTCTCAACAAGACCCAGAAAGACCATCAAAATACTCTATAAAATACATACAATGCAGAATTTAAAGGGAGAGTGACAAAAAGTTATTGCCTAATGAAATGCCAGAGGAGAGCAAGTTACTCTTGCAGCCCTTCTTTAGACTGTCACACTCCAGAACACCATTTCCTACTGCCAGTTGAAATATCTGGCTTCACGAGGACCTTGCATGTGCTTAATGCTGTATCTCCTGGCACAGACTTGAGTCAGTCATCCAAAACCCTCATCACCCTTCAGCCTCTGTTGCTGTGGTTCTGTCTACCTCTTCAAATTTCCCTGCAGTTACATATGCAACAACTGCTCTTGTAGCAATATGATTTCCATATTTGCATAGGAAAATAGCTACACTAGACTTTCATCTTCACCTATCTCCTCAAATCATATTAATGCAGTATACTTACAAAAAAAAAGAACTTGAGAATGACAATTTGTATTTCTCCAAAAGCCTTCTTTAACTACATTCATTACACTTCAGGCCACCCATCTGGTTTGGGCTTTACTCAAGTGTCATCCTTGTTTTGCAAAGAGAAGAACAAAGGTGTTGAAAATTTCACTGACTTATGTAAACAGTTGCCAACAGAGGGACATCTGTGACATAGATATTCTGACTTCTGTTCTGCTGCTGTGACCAGCAGAGGAATAATTTTCCTCTCAACATATTTTGACATAGTAATATCTGCTGTTGGCTAGAAAGTGCTGGCAAATGTTCAGATACAGCAACACTAACATTTTTGAAGACTTCCTCCTGTTTTCTATTCATAATTGTATCTTCCCACAAGCTACACTGGAACATTTTACAATTACTGTGCAAATCACATTTCCAGAAAAAGAAGACCCTGCAGCTAACTCGAGCCAGATTACAGTGGCATTCTGTTGCTACCATCCATGACAACCAAGGAGCATCAAACACCTAAAATGCTTTAGAATCCAGCACCTAAATCTGCTGAAGTCAGGTACACACACACACACACAAAAAAAAGTCCAAGTAGCAGCAAATTTCAAATGGCTAAAATTATTTATAAATCAGGAACTGTATAAGGAGCAACCTAAATTATCTTGACTGGACAGTCACAGACTAAAACTACCTTTAGAGAGTAACTGCTTACTGTTTAACATGGCCCAGAAATACAAGTACCTTTGAAAACTCAATTACACAAGGGAGAATTTGTCAGAACAGCCAATTAGATGCTAAACCCCTATATTGAAAACTGATGCTACAGCTAATTAAGGAGTCAAAACTTACTTTTTTCCTAGAAACTGAAGAGACTACTCTGCTCTAACTATATGTATAATTTTCCCATCATATATCTTTGTCTGTTGGCAGTTCAACATGCCACATTCATAATTTCCTTCTAAAATATAGAACAGCATTTAGGACTTCTGAATAGTTTAAGCTTATGTAAAGTAAGGCTTTACATCAGTTGAGAATGTGGTCTATCAAAAAGGCAACATACTAAAGTGTCGTAAATATGTATAAGATACGAGAAAAGATTCGCTATCTGAAGAAACCAAGAGGCAAAGGAGCTTCCAGAGTAAGTTCACAGATCATTTAAAGTCATTTGCGTCATTCTCACAAAATCTCTTCTGTCTAGGACTAAGGCTTTAGATGAAATAAGGAAAAACCCACATAGACAAACCAAATTTCAAGTCAACACATGTATCTGAAATTCGCACACTGCAAATACATACATTAAGAGGCACACATTGCAGCAGTGTTCCTGAAGTGCAAGTTCTAAGAGCAGAACAAAAATGACTAAGTGGACCCAGTGGTCTGATCAAAGAAGGAAATTTCTCTATTTCTAAATGCAAGTTCAAAAACGAAAATCTCTCTGCTCAGTAAGGACCCCACTTACTTTAAGAAAATCAGCAGTCATCTTATGCAGTAGCAGGGAAAATCATCTCCAGTCCTGTAGGGCACTGAAGACTTCCTAAGGGACACTGAGTGACTTCAACCACCATTTAGACACAAGTGTTATCATCCTTGTTATTCCCCCGATTGTTCTCAACAAAATAAAAAGGTTGCCATGAAAATTTAAAACTCCTGTCTTCTTTTGTTACAAATAAACTGCTAACCCATTTGGGAACTATGTACATTCATAATTGCAAAGAAAGAGGGAAAAACTTGAGAAAAAAAAAAATCATTCTTTAGTAACCCAGTAAGTTTCTGTCCTGACACTGGGAAAATATACAAGTCTTATTCTTCCAAACCTCTAATCCTGTTACCACTGAAGACAAAGTGAGTTTTAACTTCCCCCCACTCCCTCAGCCCAGTCCATTATAACATAATGGGGCTTCAACACAGAACCATACCTTAAAAATTACACCTATTTTAGACACAAATCCCACTGACACACAAATGCATTGCCATTCTAAGCAGTCATCCCCTTCACAGAGGGCTCCACTGTGCAGCCACAAGCCCATCACAGACGTTTAAAGCCAGCATGTGCCAGTGTTTCTGAACACATATGCCCATGTGCCTCCACATTCATGTCCATAGTGACACATGCTGGCTGTTCTGGGGAAGAACACCGCTAGAGAGGTCACCTTAAAAAAAAAAAAAAAAAAAAAAAAAAAAAAGGGGGAAAAAAAAGAAGAAAAAAGAAAAAAAAAAGCCTTTGGCAACTATTAGCTTCTGATAAATTATCTCATTAATGCAAACATGAAAAAGAAATTCCCTTTCCAGATCTTATCTCCCTTGACTCATAAGTCTTCTGTACGTGAAACACAGCCTCTTGCCTGTTGCACTAGAAATCTGTTCAGATCCAGCTGAAACTCCTCGCATGACACAATCAAGTTCCCCTATCTTAAAAGCGCATGCTTATGTGGGGATTTGCTTGCGCTTCATCAGATGTTGAGCCATATTCCTTGTTCTTGTTTAGTCGTAGATTATAAGGAGCATTTAATCACCTTTCAGAGAAGAGACCTGCTTCTAAAGGCCACTTTTAGGCGCTTTTTTTGTTTGTTTGTTTTTTTAAATTAAAATAGAGTTGGGGTTTTTTTCCTGAAAATATTATTGACTCCAGCTTCATTAAACATATCAGCATATTATTAATGTGTAATTCAAAAACACATTGATAATGAGCAAGTGTACGGAATGTAACCAATGCCAATATATTCAATGAGATATTGAGAGTTATTTACAGTCTTTTATGAATTACAATATAAGAAAGTTTAATAATTTCTTAATAAAACTCCTAAATGTATTTTTGAAAGATAGAAGACTACTACTTTATTTATAATCCAAATATTAACAAAGAGACAATCACAATCACTAAAAGAGACCAAAATTCATTCTTTGTTTCTCAGGAGGGGTACGTCATAGAAGCTCCAAAGGGCTACTTTCCCTTGGCAAAAAAAAGGGTGTTCTTATATCCTGCCATCTGCCTCCCTCCTCCGGGGCACTTCATTTCAGCAATTTGCTCGATTCACATAAAACTTTCAGTGAGGTTTTACTTAGCTGGAACTGGGGTATGTTTAGCGTTTCCCAAGTAAAGCAGTAGAGTGGGTGGTGCTATTATTCATCACCGCACCCCACGACTCACAAAACATGCCATCTGCCATCCCCGTTCCTGCTGTACTTTAATTAAGCGTCTACCAGTCAAAGAAAAAAAAATGGGGTGAGAAAGAAAAAAAATTTTTAAAAGAATGGGAGGGGAGCTGTAAAGAAGAGTGGAAGAAAAGCGAGCAGGAAGGGAAGGGACGGCATCCCGATGTCTCAAAGCCAGCAAACCTCTCGCGGTTTGGGGACTTGGGTGGGTGCGCCCCGTGCGCGGCGCCCGGGCCCGACGGCCACGGCCGGAGTTGCGGGGCCGGGCGGGCCGGGGCGGCCGTACCTGGGAAGAGGAAGGCTTTGCTCCCGTTGTGCAGCCCCGGCACCTGCCGCACGCCCTCCGTGGAGCCTCCCAGCTGTAGCTCGGACAGCACGTCGATCTGCAGCGAGGGGTCCACGCCAAAGCCTGAAACTGACCCAGAAAGTGCCGTCCCCCCCCCGCCGACACCGCAACTTCCCGAGCCCCCCCGGCCCCACCGCTGCTCTCCGCACCTGCGGCTGCCTAGGGACCAGAGCATCGCCGCTGCGAAGCTCTGCCGGGCCCGTGCCCGGGTACTCTCCCGGCGGGTCCTGCATCCGCCTACCTGGCCCCAGGCAGAGGAGAAGGCAGAGCGTGCTCAAGCGGATGCCCGACTCCATGGTACAGCGATGCGCTCAGTCCATAGTCCCCCTCCTCCGGCTGCTGCGGGCGAAAAGCCTCCGGGGCACAGACTGGGTCCCTCCCCGCCTCTCACCGAACGGCGCGGACCCCGCGCCGCCCCGCAGCGCGCATCACGGCGGGCGTCGCGCCGCCCCGCCGCCGGCNGCGGGGAGCGGGACCCGCCCAGGGTGGGCTCCGCTGGGAAGTTTGAGGGCAGCCGGCGGGGAGGGCCGGTGTGTCCCCGGAGGCCGCGGCTGGCAGCGGCCGATCGGCCCTGGCGGTGACCCTCGGGGCGCTCTCCTGCCTGTCGGCGGTTCTCGTCTGCCTGCGCTGAAGTCACCGCTTGGTTCCCGTCCCGAGGTGGTGCCGTCCAGGGTCTGGCGAAGCCTCCGCTTGATCTTTGAGCACGAATAAAAATAATTTGGTAAAGGCGGGGGGCGGGGGGGGGAGGGAAGAAATCAGGACGTTTGCAGTAGCTGACTCAGATGGGAATGTGCAGACCTGGCGCGGGGCTGACAAAAGCCGGTTCGCTTGCCCTGTCGTAAAGGACGATTCTGCACAGCGGTTCTGTCCTCTTTAGCAAACCCTCCTCCCGCCCCAGCAAGTGACATTTCTGTGCCGTACTTTGTGTGCCTATAAAGGGGGCTAAGAATAGCCTTATTCTTCCCTTCCCTTTCATAGACTCCCAATGTGCAGGGCAGAAATGTC
>VYXC01004225.1:44367-73806 GCA_013397175.1 Platysteira castanea | reverse complement strand
TTTTTTTTTCCCCTTAATTTCACATGCATGTCAGTAAGACCCTGACGTCACCTGATGATTCCAGTATTGTTTATTGACTTCCCCCAAGTTCATCCTCTATGGTCTTTGCAAATAATAAAATCTTTACAAGTAACCTTTCACATCTTTCTCAACAATAACTATGAAGGCTGAAAGGGAAAGTGATTCTTTCCCTTGCTTTTTTGTTATTTTGTTTTGGGGGTTTTTTTTCCTAAGACAACCAAGGAAGTCAATGGTAAATCTCCTTTCCAGACTAAATTAACCAATTGAGATACTAAGCACCATACAAAGCAAACATCTTCTTTCTTATAAGAAAGAAAAAAAAAAAAAAAAAAAGAGAGAGAGAGTGTCTATACATGAAAGTGGGAAATGCAATCCATTCCTTAATCCAAATCCAGAGCACGGGAGTTAGAGTTCAGTTCCCGTGTGCCCAACATGCATGTCACCCTCAGAAGAGCTATAGGCTTCTTCTCCAGTTGATGGAGCCAGTCCTGCCACTTTGCATTGCAACTGGTGTGAAAACAAACGGAAAAAAAAGGAACTCTGCTGCTGGTACCACCCGTGTAACCGGTCACACAGCATCCCTGATGTTGTGTCTTGCATAGTCATAGCTGTCAGTGACATCCCACCCCCATCCCAATCAGCCTAGCACCTCTTCTGCACCAAAGCTTTGTCTCTAGCCTGTTGGTGACGTGGAACTGTGCTTCCACACTCATGAAATCCACTGGCTGCCAAAGCAGTCTTAACAAATGATGGGTTTCCTTGAGAGAGTTAACGAGCAACAGCTACAAATCAGTGATTGTTTTCATGCTATTTCAGTCACATTGGCTACAGATAAGTCAGCTGGAAGCAATTAATTTGAGAAGAAATAGGTTCAAAGTCTAGAACAGTAATGGTGCATAATGATTCCCTCTGCCAGTTGAGTCAGGCATACCAGTGAACAAACCAAAAGAGGCAAACATCTGCCCTAAGTCCTTTGCAGCTGCCAGCAGACAGTGACATTTTCCATTAGCTGAGGCTGCCAAAGCAACGTAAGCATGTAAATCAGGGGAAGTCCATCCCCTTAATAATCTACTTCTCTCTCAGTAGATCTCCAAGGAGTGGCCACTCATATTCACATACATGAGAAATCACTCAAACCGCCATCCAACCTGCTTTATGTATTCCCCCAGATCTATGTGGAGCCCAGGGCAGACATTATACACATTACATGGAGCTGTTTCTGCTATATGAAATGTCAATAGTGACAGTATTCAGCTAACCAAGAAGTAAGTGAACAGCAAAATGAGAATTTCTACCAACACAAGGAATATTACCTTGATGATTAAATCTTTCAAATAGTTGTCTAACCATGAAATCACTTTCTGATCACTCTAAAAACATACAGTTTCACAGTCTTTCGGGGCATGTCCCATTTTAAATTTTAACATTATGGAAATACCTGAAAGAAAATGGTTTTTATACCTTCAGATGGCTGGAATGCTGTTCCTTTCGATGGAAATTATGTGTTTTTAGCCAAGAGAACTACAAACACTTCATGCTGAGGCTCACCATAATCTACTCCACACATGGAATGGGTGACATACCTAAGAAAATGGTGCAGCATATACATATCTCTAATAACCATGCATCAGTGAAAGTGTTTTCTGTGTTAAGCAAGGTTTCTCTCTAAAGAAGCCCATTTCAGATACTAACCTTTACATGTCTCAGCAATTTTCAAGGCTCTCCAGAGACTAGATGTTTCAGAGGTAGTATGGGTTTTGTTTGGTTTTGGGAGATTTTTTGCTTGGTTGATGGGGGTTTTTTGAATTGGTTTGGGTTTTTTTATTGGTTTGGTTGGTTTGGTTTTTGATGAGTTAAGAGTTTGTACCCCTACAAATGCTAGAGGCGAGATTACTCAAGGAAACACCTGTAGAAGACAAGACTAATCTTTCACACTTGCTATGGGACTTCTCCTGTGGCTTTCTTTGAAATGCCATATGGTCACAGGTATAACTACATCTACAGTAAAATGACATTCTCTTTACAAAACCTCTTGGATGAAACAGCATCCTGTAATCCCACAGCGATGAACATGTCAACAGTAACACACACACATTTTGTCCAAGTGTGAGAAAAAAGGCTTCCTGAGGATTCAGCCCTGGAATCAGTCACCAGATCTAATATTCACAACAATTTTTATATCAAATGAAGAATTAAGGGATGTGTTACAAGCGCCCAATTCATGAATGATTTCATTGCAAAGGGAATCTCATATTTATTATCCACATATTAATTAGACTCATATTAATTACACTCATATTAATTACACTCATATTAATTATATGGTAATAAACTTAACCAAGTAGAGCTCTTAAAGCCTGCAGAAGACAATCTTGCACCAGGAAAGCATTACCTCTCTTGCTGCAGCTTATGTGGGTCTATTTATTTTTAAAGAAAAACATGAATATTTTATTCACAGTAGTTTTATCCATGTATTTCTATGCTGGAATCTGGAGAGTCCATGTGAATTTGAGAAATACATAAGGAATTGTCACTGACCTACTTATAAAACACTGATGCAACTTTTTTCTGAGAGTATATTGCAAAACACACAGAGTTGTTTACTCAATACCATAATAGTGCTTTAATGCAGCATTTATACAAAAAATATTTGTAAAACATGAAGTTCCATAGTTAATACTTTTTGAAGTGGAACAAGAAAAATAGTCTGTTGTCATAGAGAAGCAGCTTTTTAATTTGAGTAAATTTGATACTGCTGGGGATGAGGGCTTTTTATTAGTTACAGTCGGGGAAAATGCAAGAGGCAAATTACGTTGCAGCACTTTCTGTTAATACCCTTCAATGTGGACTTCTCTCTTCACCATTATGTCATGATGATCCACATTTTCTGTCAATGAAAACAGTCATATGTAAAAACTGTACAGTTGCTGTGTGATGTGTAAAATGCCATGAGGGACTAAAGTGAGACCACCATACCCATTTTCACTAGTTTTCTAAATGATGGCTTCAACAGTGAAGAACAAAGCTCAGATGCTATTTTTGAATAAACTCCAATTGTTTATCAGATAGTTTTTTCTTGCCAGCTTGCTGACCAGATCTGTGAACTTCTTTTGGGGTGCTCTCTCCCTTCAGCACATATGCCCGTCTATTTGTATCTGTAAAGCACAGAAGACTGTGCACAGTCTTCTTTTCCCAATTCCCTAGATGCTTTCTGCCCTTTAGCAAAGTCCTCTCACACAGGTGCTCTCTCTTTTGCTCTTTCTCACACACAAACTTGCGTGCACAGCAGCTCCTTTGCTCATCTTCTCCTGGCAATTTGTTAGTCTTGAAGCCTCCCTGAGGTGAGAGCTGGTACCAGTTTTAGCATCCTGCACACTGCAGGCTACACTCTGCCTTTCTGACCAGGAGAATTTGGGATTTAAATCCAGCACTTGGCAAAGCCCCAGCAGAGACTGACATACTGAGTAAGCTACACACCCAACCATGACAGTACCAGCCCTGTTAAAAAGCCTTGGCATCAAAGACATCCCTCTCAAGCATGCGTCAGCTGAGGAGACATCACCCAATTTTAGCTACAGTTATGAATGTTTCATACTGATTTGATATCGCTCCACTTGTAATTGCAAAATTTACTTGCTATCAGAAAATAGAGCTGTGAAACAAAGGCTATAGCTATTTAAGGAACACACCTTAAGTCTCTGAATGTTTCATGTCTTCCTGGGGTTTTACTTGATTACTCTTCACACCTTGAGCCTAAGGTTGCAGCTTCGGCAAGCGGACTGGTGCAGTCTGAAGTGGAAAAGCAGCACTAGGAGTGGTGGAAATCACAAGGTTGTTGTACAGCCACATTCCTCTGAGTGCAGAAAGAGAAATGGAGGCAATTACATTAATGAGAGGTACAGATGAAGGTTTTTTTCAGAAGTTTTCCCAAAGATTCTTGTTTGATTCAAGGGCAAGGAAGAAAGGATGAAAGTGCCTGTTACACTCTCTTTTTCCCAAATTTGAACTTAGTTGCAAGGTCCCTACATTAACCATCCTTGCTAAAGTCTTGTTTTTTATACTAGCTTTATTTTCTTCCTCCAAGGGAGTGCACATCCCTTTGATGTAAGGTAGAAGTGATAGACTGCCCTGCTGGCAGCCTTCACACATTATGATGCCTAAAAATGTCTTTTCACAGAAAATGTCAGCTAGGATTGCTGGCATTGTATTTGGCGCATGGAGCCATATGAAATAAGAAGATAGTTCATGATCAAGATTTAATTATCTCAGTTCTGTCAGTCCAGATCACAATAACAATTAGGCAAGATTAGAGTTAAATTACCTTGACCTAAGTGTGCTCTGTGTTTTGATCATTTTCTCATCTGAAGTATTATCTCCTATTAAAAAATGAATCAGCATATCCATCAGAGATATTTATGATAACAAAGCTGGCATGAAAAGATTTTAATCTTGTATATTTTACTCTTGTAATAGAAAAAAATCTATGCAGCCCTCACTACAGCCTGGTTGGAGTACGAGTCCCTAAAAGAAGGTGAGTGTAATTTTATTCCACCACCTAATATAATAAGATAATTCCATCTACACGTACTAAAATGGAGAGAGAATTTCTGGTAGTAGAAGACTTTCTGTAGAAAGAAAAGGGAAAACACCATCTAGTATCTGAGAGTCAATTGACAGCAGAATTTTTAATGACCACAAGAGGCTCAAGGAATTCTCCAGGCTTTATTGCCATTAAAAGAAGATACCATTTTAGAGAACACAGATTTGGGGTTGACACACACACACACAGGGGTAATTTTTTACAGCTTTAACTCATGGTCAGAGTCAGTGGAGAGATTTCAGGCAACTTTGGATCAGGGACCAAACCCAGACCCTGGCCCCAGACCTCAACCCCATCCCCAGACCCCACTCACTCAGAAAGAGCAACAGACACTTGTGATGCTGGGCTCTCCTTTCCTTTCCATGTGTTCCAAGCTGCCATACCAACAAATTTGCCAAATCCAACACTGATAGTTTAAAAAAAATCCAGTCTGTCCTGAGTGGGACTGCCATGGAACAGTCATGATCCATTTAGTTTTCAGTTAAGCTAAGCCAGATTTTGACTCTTGGATTGTAGAGAGAAGGAAAAAATAGTTTAAAACATGGTTGTGACCTCAAAGGCACAAATTTTACATCTCCTAGTATAGTCTAATTGCTTCTGCAATATCAGAAGAGAAAGTATCACAGGATCTTTTACACTGCCTGACAAATAATAGGCTTTTCACACTTGATCTGTACAGTTTTCACACCCGAAGTTATATATAGTAGGCAAATGGGAATAGTTTCAATGATTCTACCACTCTATCAAATAACTGAGGAGGCCTTCAAATGGTGTAGTATTGTGTAGTAGCATTACTGCATTATCAAACTCCAATTCTCAAAGGACTTTGGATTTTCCTGCCTAAAGTTTATTGGTTAGAAGAGAGGGAACAACCTGGGTAGTGAGAACGTGTTTACACTCTGGTGGAGACACCTGAGCCACATCTGGCTCTCCTGCTAGGAGATCTCTAAAGCCATGTTAGCTCAGGGACTGCAGTGCTGGGACAGGCTGGGTGGCTGCCAGACACCGGGAGCTGCGTTAGCAGAGCACTGCACTCTGGCAGAGCAGTGCCTGGAGACTTCTGAACCCTGTGTCACTGCAGGGACTGAACGTGCCCAGCCCCAGTCTCACCAAATCTCCCTGCAGCCAAAGAGAACCCTGACTTGCATCATCAGGAAGAAGAAATGCACGCTTCCTGGGTTAGTCCTACAGGGGTAAAAGAAACCCCAATTCCAAAGAGCCAGAACAGTCTGGTTATGAATTTGACACAAAATTCTAGAGTGTAAATGTTACATTATTTTGGCATTGCTTTTTAAGCCACAAAATTTAAATCTCAATTCATATAGCTAAATCATTACTGCATATGATACTAAATAAATTCCGTTATTTAATTTTTTGAACAAACAAAAGGAAAAGAAAGATTTTTGCCTGTATGTTCTTAAAAATAATCATCCATAGACCCGTATTTTCGATGCCACTCCTTGTACCCTTAATAGCAAAAATGCATGTAGGTCTAGGATGACCATGTTCAAGTACCTGCTTCATCTGATTACAACATCTGCTTCACCCTGGCTCGTCTCTATTGCTAGTGAGCACCTAACTCTTCAGTTATGTCTAGCAGAAAATTATTTCATCATAAAATGCTTGATTAGTCCTGATCTAAGTGGTCTATTTTTTAAAAGTCTGAGCACTAGGCATTTCTCATTAACATCACTTGTAATTTTACTCATTACTTATTCGAGCACATATAAATCTAGAGATTGTGTATTTTAACAGGCTTGGGTATGGGAGGCAGACTGTTAATCAGGACAGATGGTGGTCAAGGTCTTCAGTACATAACCACTGATGGAAAAACAACTTTAGAAGCTGGCAATTCCTTGCCTTCTTGGGTTTGAGTTCTAATAACAGTGTAATCTTGAGAAATAAATTACACATCTAAACTAATATCTTCCTGGATGAGGGGAAGAGGATTCATCACAGGTGGGTAAATAACAAAAAGATACAGAGATACAGAAGGGGAGGGTTACTGATGGTTAAGAAATCAGTACTAAGTTGGGGAGAAATGAAGCAATTGTGAATAAAAAACTCTTATTAGAAGGGAATATCAAAAGATGTTCAATGATTAGTTTGTTTAGAGGAAGATAAAGGCAAGAGTTAAATTGTGCTACCTACACCACTGAACAGAACTCAGCTTGTGTAGGAAAAACTGAGTCTTAGCACACAAATTCTAGATCTGAGAAAAAAAAATCCAGTGCTGTAAACACAGCGCATACCGTGAATCAAAATGATTAAGCATGAAGAAATACTATGTGTAATGGAGTTCATTAACTACTGGATTTGTTTCAGAGAGTATGGTCCCAAGTACAATAATTACAATGAGAATAATTATGATTGAATTATATGAATATTTACCTTGAAGCTGATAGAATTACAAGTCTGGGTGAATAGCCAGCTCAATAACTTGAGCAAAATATCAGCATTTTAAGATGAAATATCAGCATTTAAACCAGGTCTTTTTCTCCCAGAGAAATAATTATTTTTTTAAATGTTATTTATAACTTTAGAGTGGAAGTTATTTATAACCTGTGTTTTAGCAGATCTTCACAGTTCAGAACAAAGAAATGAGGGAAGGCATAGGATAATTAAATGATAAAATTCCAGGACTGATTTTTATCCCCAAAGCATCTTTCAGGAAAGGATACTCAGTTAAAGCATAGCAAATAAAGTGGAAGATTTGGCAGACAAGATACAACTCATACAGCAAGTTGAACCTCAGAAAGTACACAAAACCCGTCAAAGGCATGATGACAAAGAAGCAATGCAAGTAAATCGCATATGGAAAGCTGCGTAGGTTTACTGGGCTGCTAAGTGTAAAGAATTAAATCACAGGGTGAGGAAAGATTGCAGTGAAGGTAAATGATTCATTTGGGTGTCAGAAAAGACGGGCTGAGAGTGAATTTTTACTCTGAAGTTACATGTAATGGTGTGAAAGCCCTGTTGGGTAAAAGATATTAAAATTATCATTGGTGTAACAACTTCAGAAATATATGTTCCAATAACTCATAGTAGCAAATGGAATTTATCGGAGACTCTGAGGAAATCCTAAGAAAGGAGCACAATTTCAGCCTACCATAATTTATCATTAAAGATACGTAGTTCATCATTAGAACAGCCACTCTTCTGGGTAACTGGAAAACGGCCAACACTGTAGGAATCTTTAAAATAGCTCTTAAGAATGACCCTCAGAACAGAAATCTAAAGAACTTTAATTCATTAATGGGCAAAATAGTTGAGAAAATCACTTAAGATACTTATAAAACACTTACAGGTGATATGCGGGAGAGAGAGAAAAAATCAGGATGAATAAATTGCAAGTCACCACTGATCAGCAGAGATAAACTGATATACTTAGCAGTGAGGATAAACTGTGCTTTTCTAACCTGTTCAAATGTTACAAAGAGATAGCAAAATATTGACTAAAAGAGAATCACAAGATATGCATTTACAGAGACATTTGATAGTATCATTCACACAAGGCTTTTAAGGAAACTCAGTAACCCTGGGGTAGGAGATAAGGTTTTGTTATGGGTTAAAAGGGAGAGAAAAGGATGGGGATAAATGGCAGATGACTGGGATAAAAAGGTAGTAAGAGTGTGATGCCACAGGGACCTTGCCAGAGGATCACTGCTGGGATTAATTCCACTCTTTCTCCAGCCCCATCTATTTATTAATGACTAGGAAGAGAGGGAATACAATGAGATGGCAAAACTGCTGACGACACAAAGCTGTTAAATTAGATAAAACTAAGGTGTCTGTAAATAACTCTTGTGACTTGTTGCAAAGCTAGCAACAGGAAAGGAAATTTTGTTCAGCATAAGCAGCTGCAGAGATACGGCCATTAAACGAACTGCTTAAACTGCTTATACTCATTAATGGGGTCTGAACGAATTATGGGAGAGCCTTGCTGAATTGCATGTAGGACAGAATTACTATATTGTCTTGCTTATTTACAACTACAGGGACTATTTTAAAATAGCAAATAATACTAAATATCTCCTGTTTTTCTAGTTATGTAGTTTGGGTTTCATTTTATCTGAATCTTTCGTACTGTCTGAGTGATACTCCATACTCACAGTGACATACCACTGCTGAGAAGGGCAGTGTCTGCCTCTCTCTTCATAGCTGAGAAACCTTGGCAAGCAGATGGTTCTGAACAGTGGGGCCAGCTAAGCAGTCTGTCATAGCCTCCTTCCATCACCCAGTCTCTGAGCCAGAGGACTCCTGCTGTGGGAGCTTTTATATCTCTTCATAAAAAACACCAACGACATGCTAAAGATAGCCTCTGCTTACGTGGGGCAAGCCAAACTCTGCACAGAGGGAAAAAAATGAACAGCCTTTCCATATGGCAAGATATTTTTCACAGATTACGGTGCTGTTGGAAGGGGCTTTGCAGGAAGCTCCTCTTGGCCAATCCCCTGAAGAATTTCCTTCCCTTTTCCTGACCCCAAGTGACTCCAGAAAACATGAAAGGCAGGAGAAAGAGGAGCAAAATTCCAGAGGTGCACTGAAAACCTTATGCTGGGTTTGAGCCTGTTTTTGTCTTGCACTAATATAAATGTGGAGTCAACGCCACAAAGTCCAGCAGAGACGCCTCAGCAACAGAGCTGGGAGAGAGAGCAGCGTGTGGAAGGACCAGCACTTGGGTCCTGACCTGTCACTGCCAGCACCCAGCCCCACAACTTGGGTGCTGCTGGAATGTCCATCTCTCCTGCTCGGCCCTGTTCAGTCCTGAGCAGAAAGAGGATACAGCTGACAGGCATAGACTTATTTCACAGGACTATGAGAAGGCTCTACATTCTTGCCTTAATATCCTATTGTTGCCATGCTTCAATAAATGAAACAAAGGTAAACATGTTCTCACCCCCATCATGAAGTTATACATCAGTGGAAAGGCGAATTCACTTCTTCACCTGCTGACTGAAATATTCCTTAGGGGATGGGGATAACTCAATAAGGAAAACATTAACCCAGAGCAGCAAACCTTTTATGAAAGCTTGGGGGGAGGTAGGAGAATAAAGGGCACACAACACAGAAATGGTAATCACTGCTATCCCATCTGACCTTTCCTGCTTGTACATACCTGCATTTCCCTGCATTTATTACAGTTTAAAGTGTCTTTTGAACACAGATTAGCAGAACTGCATATTATCTGAGCTCAATACCTTTTACCCTGATACTAATTCCTTCACAACTCTGCTGCATATTCTCACTGGGTACATTTTGGAGCATCATCTTCAGCTGTTTTCACAGCCATAAGGTGTGGGGGAGCTTATGGCCATCCTATGGTCAATCAGCTTGTTCACCTCTCCCTCCTCCAGTTCACGAACCCCTTTCCTACAGCAGAAGTTCTGGTGATTAGTCTTCAAGGGCATGATTTTGCACTTTGGATTATTAAATTTCATGCTGCTTCTGTTCTGCTGTTCCACAAGGTCATCTAATTTTTCCTGCATAGTAATCAAGTCTTCCTCTGGACTGTATTAGCTGTACATACCAGCTTAGTGTCAGCGGCAGATTTTGTAAGCGCAAGTTAGTTCTTACACCAAGGTCACGAAGGAAAACAATGAGCCAGACTGGGCCCAAGGCTGCTCCCACAAGGAACATAACTATTGCTCTGCATTCCTGTTATCCAGCAGCCTCCTCCGTCCCACAAGGTCAGAATTAATCCCTTGTCATTTTTTACTCAAATATTAGTTCCTGTGAAGCACACCCAGTCTCAATGCTTTCCTTAAAGGCTAGAGAGATTCACTCCATTTTTTATTTGCTTTTATCTTCCGTATTTCTTCCCTAAGATCTTCTCTGGGGTTCCAATAGGATTTGTGATTATCTCTCTCCACCACTCCTTTCTCTTTTCTTTTGCTCTTGCCATGAAGCAGCATGTTTCTCTCTAGGGGTGGTGCCAGCAGAGGACAAGAACTCTGCCACCATCTCCTGGGGAGAAAAGAAGCTACTGATCAGGTAAAGTGTCAGGACAGATAGAAGTAATGTTTGGGTCATAACTCAGCCCTACTTTTTTCACTAAATAGGTTTAACAAATATGCAGGTTCAATATTATTGGGGGAATTTGTTTCAAAGAACCTGAGAGACTCTTACTGAAGGAAAAGTGTATTCAGGAAAAGCTCCCTGCACTGGCAAGGAGTCCACATAGATCCTTGCAGCTTTTCCAAAATGAAAGAATGCTGGGCCATAGAAGGGAGGATGCTCGGGAAAGGCAGGGCTGAAGCCCAGGCCATGCTGAAAGCAGGGTGAAACTGCAGCCTGAGGACTTAGACAGCAGAGATAGAAGAGAGGACAGGACTGCTGAGCAATGACAACTGATAGGCTCATCCACCAGAAAATGAGCAGGAGGAGCTCAAAGGGACCAGCTCCCATATCCACTGGCTCCTCAGCTGGATGTGGGAGTTAACACGTGCAGGGCTCTGACATCTCAGGATTTGTTGAGTTTTTTATATATATGTAGCTGGCTTAGTTTGTATAGATCAGAGCAGCATCAACTCTCCGAGCCTCTCACTGCCCCAATATAAGTATCAACCTGGCAGCAGCAAACACTTTTCACCTCACCCAGCACAGCAGTGGCAGAGAAGATGTAGCCAGGATTAGTGCCAGCAAATTATTTTAAATGTTTGTCCTGCCCGTGGCAGATTGCCCAGGTTTCCCCTCTTTTGTGTGTTTAAACCCTGTAATAAAATTTCTGTTTGCTCAAGGCCATCTGCCTAACTTGCAGTTCAGGGCTGGGGAAGTGTCACCTGCTGCTCGCCCAGGCTGGAACTAAGTTTCCCACATTTCCAAGTGAGTGGTGAAGTCAGCCTTACTTCAGGTTTCACTAAGGATGGTTCAAAATTGGATGGAGCCTCTCAAGCTGCCAGGCAGTGCTGTGTGGAGGGGCTGCATGAGAGCAAGGTTTATTTTTCTGCAGCTGCACCAGTGCAGCCCAGCAGAGCCCACATCACAGCTGCCTTCCAGCCGGCCAAGCCATAGCAGCAGCAGAGCTGCTTCTCACCTGACAGCAGCATATCGTGTGAATGTACCCTCTGTTTGCTTTGCCTCGGCAAGGGGTGACTTCCATCACCCTGCCATCCTCACTCGCATCCCAGTACTATCTCCATCCCAGATCCTGGGAGTAGGATTCATTTACTATTTGGCCATACCTGGATTAACTGTTCATTTCTGTCTGTCAGTCAGCAGCTCTTCTTGTTCTCTTTTTATTTCACAAGATACAGTATCTTCTGCTATTTTTTTTCCTTTAGTTTTCTTCCTGAGGTGCAGTTCAGCAAGGCTTTTAAATGTTTTTAGTTTATCTCTGCATTTTCTGACCTTTGAGACCTAGCTATCACAGTTTTCAGTTCCTTTTCCATTAGAGACAGGTTTCTTCCCTGAAACACTTTCGGTGGGTGCTTATTTTTGCCAGGCGGGTCAACTTTCCTTTCCTACCATTTTCCCCTTGTGTCTGCAATATACAAGAAAACTCTTAAATAATACACTGACTTAAATTTAACTCCAAGCCTTCACATTAAAATTTTTGAGCTCTTAGCTCCACTGAGCCATATTTCAAACACACACAAAAATTGCCATTCTGAATCCAAAACCTTAGTTGCCAACCTGTTTCAACTGATTTACAATTGCCTCATCAAAGATGATTTTTGATGGCCAGCTCCTTTGTAGCTCTGTAAGATTCCGAGTTTAAGGCAGGATCACCTCTGGTCGATATAGTGACCTTCTAGCAGAACATGCTGACCTTCTCATTCAAAAATACCAGGACTTTAAAATTTCTGGTAGCATAACTTTCCAGACTATATGTACAAGTAAAAACTCCTACCGACAGATAATTCTTCCATCATCTTACAGAGATCTCCACCATACCCACAGCTGAGCCTGGGGACATTCACAACAGATGGCTCTGACAGAAACATATTTTCTTCTCTGTGCCTTCTGTTCATCACAAAGCTTCTGTTCCTGTACCTCTTATTTCTACCATAAAGCCCTGCACAACTTAGTAGCACCTTTTCTTGCTCTTCATGATTAAACAGTTTCCCCATTTAAAAAAAAAAAAAAAACCACTTAAAAGTAGAGAAGCTTTGATGGCTATCTCAGCAGCATTCATATTGTACTTTGACTCTTGGGATGTTTGCTGTTTTTCTGAAGGCCATGGCTAACAGCAAGCAATTGCGTGAGACTATCAGCTTTCGTTAAAGAAAAAGTTTTTAAAAAGAAACAAGAAAAGTGTTTGTCACTTATATTTGTAGATAAAAGCTTGAAAATATGACTCAGATGCACCTGAACACTCTGAAGCAAGAAATTAAATGAGGAGATACCTGAAATTATTTTTTTTAAAGGCCAGCATAAGCAATGTCAAGGGATTAGGAGTCATGGTTTTAGAGAATTGAACCTGGGGGCAATACCATGATAAATGGAGGGAGAGACAGCTGAAGCCAGCTCAGTGCCTGTGTGCACTGTGGAAAAGGAGAGGTGAACCTGCGCACAGAAGTGACCTGCAGGATCACAATCCTTGTATTAAAATTAAAAATGATCTTCTATCATTAGCACCAGGAATCATGAGGTGAAGCACATTTCATGACCTGAAAGTCTTTTCAAGAAGCCAGGAAGTGGTACAGAACATCGTTTCACATGTAATAGACTTTGAAATATTTTATTACAGGTGCAGTGATGTAGAAAATGGTTTAATCAACTACTGTGTGCTCCTTATCTCAGGAAAATTTACCATACTGTTAAGACACTTCAAATAAGCAACATGGATCATGTCATCCTAATAGTGAAAATGCTGCAACACTCCAATAGGTGAAGAAAATACATAGAAGCAAAACCTTTCTTCCTTTGATCTCAAAGCTCTCTGTGATACACTGTGCTCGGAGCCAGTAAAGGCAATGCAAATTTTGCAGTGTTCATTTTTGTGTGTATTAAATAACTGAAAAAAATCGATTGGAAAAGACACATTAGTATACACTAGATGTTACAAGAGAAGTGTGTAAACTTCTGCCAATTACATTAATTACACAACTAGATTTTAAACCTGGGCAACTAAGAAAAAGCTCATCCAAAAACATAGTAGTAAGAGTCTTCCTTTAATTTCTGACCTAAAACATACTTTCTCTTCTTTTGTCCTATTTCTTATTGTTTTTCCCATCCTTGGATGTTAATAATACACTTGTGTCATTTTTCAGCTGGATGTAGAGATGATGTGGATGCCATCTTACCTTAATGTTCACAAGGTTATCGTAAATAAAAGAACACAGAACATTAATAAGGAGCAGAATAACATGTAATGCCATTTTGAAGAATTCACACTACTGTTACTCATCTTCTGTGACCATTTAATAGAGGAAGTGCCTAAAAGGACAGATGGGAATCGAAAGCAATGTGCTTGGAAGAAAATGGAGATTACAAGTATGCCTCCAATAATTTGAAACTGATTCTCAAACTTCTTCAAAAATAAATGCAGAGCTCAAGGTCAGAAAATACATTACTTAGAATCAACCATTAGAATGTAGAACAGCCCCACAGCAGATTTTGGTGTCTGCAGATATCCTACATTTGTCTTCATCAGCAGTGAAGTACCCAAGTTACTGCAAGTGTCTTGGAGTACTGGGATCAAGTAGTTTATTGATTGCAATATACAAGCAGCTATGCAGTGATAGCAAAACTGCAGATACCCAGCTAGACCCCAAAGTCACAGACTAAATGAACTCAACAAACTCTAGTAGGGATGGTCTGTTCCTATGGGAATATTTTCTGTATGTAAATACATACGCATGTGTATGTGTGAATATATACATATATATATATATCTCAAAGGACTGGAAGTGTGATGATGGTTAGCTCCGGTGTACTGGAAAGCCTAGGACCTGGCCTGACAAAAATTGTATGGAATAACGGCTGGATACTGTTCTGCTTTTGGCTGGGATGGAGTTAATTTTCTCCTGAGTAGCTGCTACAGTGCTACGTTTTGGATTTAGTATGAGAGTAATGTTGATAACACACCGATGTTTTAATTTTTCCTAAGTAGTGCTGAGCCTAAGTCGAAGACTTTTCTATTTCCCATGCCCTGCCAATGAGGAGCTGCATCAGAAGCCATGAGAGAGCATGGCCAGGACCCAAACTGGCCAAAGGAATATTCCATATCATAGTCTATAAACTGGGGGGAGTTGGCTGCTTGGGGATGGGCTGGGCACTGGTTACTGGGTGGTGAGCACTTACATTGCACATCACTTGTTTTTCTTGGGTTTTATTCCCTCCTCTCTCTCTCTCTTTCCCCTTGCCTCTTCTAACTACTGATATTATTATTGGGTTTGTTATATTATTTTACTTTATTTCAGTTATAAAACTGGTTTTATCTCAGCCCACGAATTTTAAGTTTTTCCAGTTCTCCTCCTGATTGCATCAAGCTGGGGTGCCAGGGAGCAGTTGCATGGTACCTAGTTGCTGTCTGGGATTAAACCATGACACTGGGTCACATGTGCCAGTGCTGATGGATTCTGCCACTGTTTGGTAAGCCACATCTGCGAGTGCTGAGCAACAATACAGTGGAGAAATGTTTCCATGACAATAAATATCACTTCTTTCTCTCCCCTCCACTCCTACTTCTTCCTGCCTCCTCCTGACTTGCATTCATAATTGCTCTGCAAAAACTCAGTTGCTTGCTGTAGATGCTTTTGGATACCAGCCTGTGAGAAATGGTAAGGCTGCTCTCTGAGTGACATGCTGTGGGGGTGGTAGGTGACATGGAAATCTCTGGTCCTGTTAGAGCAGGTAGCCAAGATGAAGCTACTGTAAAGACTGAACTCAGAAAAGTGAGAAATGAACTTCCAGCTCTCCAACTCGTAATTCTCCCATACTTCAATATCATTCAAAATATAATTTTTGAACAGCTTACTACACAGTCTTGATTTCTTCAGAATCATTATCATAATCTGGTTTTAGGAGAGAAATTTGTTTTCTTTTGCATTTCTTAGCACACTTCTGTCTTGTACTGGTCTGTCTCCTGTGGTTTTGACCTGCAACAGTCTCTTTCTTACAGTTCTGCAGAAGCAGATGGCAGATCTAAAGTTTTAGCTGCCCTCAAATTGTATCACTTCCTGTGGGAGAGGTATAGACTGGGAGAAGATTTGCATTCCCACTGCTGATGGTTTTACAAAGCTAGGAGCAGCTTCCTTAGTAGAGGGTCTCGCCTAGCAGTAAGACAACCTGACACTGAATGTAGAAATGGAGATAGGCAGCAACAGCAGCTTTTCTAGCCCTTTTTCTGCCTTTTAACAAAATGCAACACTGTGTGTTGACCAGATGCATTAGGAAAAGGCAAAAGTCAGGGATGCATTTTGCTCAGTGTAAGTCTCTCCCCACACACTCCGGAGCAGCTGTGCTGAATCCTCCTCTGCCCCCTCCGCTGCTGTGTCACTGCCTTGCAGCCCGGTACAGTCGCTGTTGATTGTGCTGGAGGTACAGGGAGGCAGCATCACTTAGCACATCACTGGGACATTAGCACAGCAGCTCCAGTAAAATGCAAAGGGAAGGGAAGGAGAGAAAGCATTGGGAGACTGATTATACTGTGTCTCCAGCAAGGAGAAGAAGACAGACCCTGTATGGGCTCCTTAAGTAAATCAGAGAACCACTCCTCTGTGAGTAAACAAAGCAACCAGATGGAATGCCAGGACTCTGTGTTGCTTGATCCAGAGTACTTCTCTGCCCTGTTTCAGCCTTCTCTCATGCCCTAAGCAGTAGCTGCCTTCACTATTCAGACTAAGGGTTTTGAAAGGAAAGGTGGCCAGATTTAATGTCAAGCATGTCAGTTCTTCCAATGCTGCTGGTCACAATCACGTCTTGACTGCAGTGGCCTGCTGAGCCACTGAGGTGCAGGAGAACCTCTAGATTAGTAGAGTAGACATACAGTTTGGGCTCCAATACAAAGACTGCAAGAGGTGACATCTTGAGGATCCCAAGTTGCTATAGGGGCATTTAAATCATTTTATGGCTCTAGTCCCAGCTTTGTTTTGAGTAATCAAGGACTCACTTCCTGCACTCCGGTGGGATGAGCACCAAAGGTCCAGCTCTGTTGTGGGTCTCCAACTCCAGCTGATGTGCAGCAGCTTCTGTGAATGTGAAGGATTCTTCTTTGTCTTTCTCTTCTTATTCTTATTTTGCTTCTTTTTGGTCATATTCAATCACCTTCTGAGTGAGCTTTAAAATTTCAATCTTGATCCAAGCAGCTCTATCAATCATATGTCTTTACAAGTGCGGGCCACTGCGAGACCTCTAGAAAGGAGTCGAACTAGAATAGGCAAGTAAAAGTCGAAAAGAGAAAAAGAGAGCCCCAGGAGGTACTGAGCAGGACAGCAGCGGACCATAATACCAAGGAAAATAAATATTGAGTTGGGTTTGGAAGACATGCCTAACTTACACATTTTTTACAACTTTACTAAATAGTCTGTGCTGTAAGAAAACAAAAATCAAGTTGTTCTGCTAGAAACAAGTGGGTGTGAGGAGCAGAGCCCTACTGTCACTCGGTATAGCAGTTACACTGGAGAAATACGTTACTGAAATAAATATGGGCCCATATCCTGCTGCTCTTATTTATTTTGGCAGTCTCATGCAAGTTGGTTCATGTGAATAAATGAGAAGGTTTTAGCTTGAGGTGACAGCAGGTGAGCCCTCAAGCAATGAGGGAATGGAAGTGAGACTGTCCAAGATTAGAAATCGAATGCTCTCCCTAGATTAATTTAATAGGGAAGACTGAAGCTGTGTGGTGTTCAGCCTACTGTACAGCAATCCATCATTAAAAATGGAAGAGGCGGAGAAGAAAAATGAGAAAAAAAGTAAGACTTCTCTGCAGATAGTTTTCTAAAAGATACATCTGTCTAAAAAAAGGGCTGCAAGGGTTGTATTTGCATATTTAATCATTGCTTTTTAAAGATCTCTTCACTTCTTCGAAATTTAAAGCATAAGGAATTTATTAGTAAAATGACATTTTGTATTGAATTTGAATATATTACAACTTAGATGATAACCTTTATACAACAAGAAATACTTTTTTTTATGTAGTCTCATTTAAAATTGATAGATATGCATTCTGTGCTGCCAAATGTTTAATTAGCTACAAGTACTGCCACCATTTTTATTTCTTGTAAAAGGCCTTTAGTACTATGCAGAAACAGCATGGCCACCTTTGTTAATCTTTTCATAAACAAGCAATCTTCTTTCATGTAAACTTGTTAAAGGAAATTTGGTTTTGTGCTATGAGTGTTTGAGGGAAGAGATGCAACCTCGAAAAGCCTTGAATTCACTGGTCCACACCAGTACTGTTATGATACATGTGAAAATCTGTGAAGAGACATGATTTTCCTGTAATCAGTTCACCACATTACAAGTACAATATTTAGGGATGCTGTTCTATAAATGGTACAGGAACTAGTTTTAGATACCTTCTGGTACCTTTACATGAGCCACCTTGTAGCCTGTCAGGTTCATTTCAAATGTGGATAGTGTAAATCATACTTTTCCTTTTGCACTCCATTCCCTGTAGTTATGGCAGGAACAGCTTGCACCAAAACTGTCAGTTTTATAGCAAAAATCTCTCAGCATGCAATGCACATTCTGTACAAAAATGTCAGGGTGCATTTTCCTGATGTGCATGTCATGCATTGTTTTTATCAATCTTTTAGGAGAGCAGGAAAAAAGTTCCATTTTCCTTTGCAGATGAGAAAAAAAAAAGAAAGGAGAATAATTTAGTTAACTTTCCACATGACTTCTATTTTCTTCCGGAAGACAGAGCTGTATTTCATCTTCTAGTACATATTCTACATGCTGCACACTTGTTTCTAAAAATATTAAGAAAACCACATCACGGTATCAACTGAATGTCCAGAGTTTTGCATCTTAGATCTCCTGTCTGACAGCTAAGTGTCTCTACAATTATCCATTGTTCGTGCCAGCTTTCTACCTGCTTAGACTTCTGTGTCATACAAATGCTGGTCATGAGAAAAGAGAATAAGTGCGTGCCTTGGAACATGACACAGAACTGATTAAAAACCTGGGGGGATATTTAGCATTTTTGTGGAAGATTATAATATTTCATATCAGATTATAATCACTGCATGCATTGGGGTGTTAGGTAGCAGATTACCACAGCAGGACACCTTGGAAGCTGAGACAGGTAGACTGACACTTCATTTGTATGAGTTTGGGGTGATTAGATTACATACAAAGGCAAGTGGGTGACAGACATTGTGCCTTCCCCAAAAGAAGTATTTCCCCCATTGCAATTGATGAATAGCACACCATGTTTTTAAACCAGCTCTCGTTTGGATTGACTTTCCACTGGTGAGAGTAAAGAAGGTATGGAATTATTAGACGGAAAGAAGGGAAAGTTCAGAGGGGCTGTAACCACCCTGCTTCACCATCAGCATGACTTGCAACAGCACGTATGTCTCTCATCTCAGGACATAAGATCTTGTGACATAACATAACCTTCTTGTTTGCATTTGATTGGGTTGCAGCTTTATCTTTCTGTGGGGGGAAATAGTAAAATTTTTTTCAGTATTTCTCTTGTCACAGAAGAGCTGATAAAGTGAATAATTTTTGGTTAATATGAATCAACATTAAGAATGCAACAAAACATGGTTGTATCATGACCCTTGCAGAAAATAATTTGATATAACTGAGACTTGAGTACTCTAGGGAATTAAGATCTTATTTGCAACCATTGGTCTCAAACAGACAGTCTAGGAAACGTGGCCCAGTAGAACTAAAGAAATCGGAAAGAAATTAAGGATTGAATTCTGGAGAAAACATCTCCATCTTCTACAGGACAACCCAGGAAAAAAAGGTAGATAGGTATATTCATTTCACCTAACCTGAGACATTTGCAACACAAGTGCTTCCATCTGAGCTTACCATGCTAAATTCCCTTCATCTGAAGGAGGCATTTCTAGGTTTTGAGTCATCTGACCCACTTTAGATGTTGGCTTCAGGGTGAGATGATAATAGCACAGAAGAACCAATTTCTCTCTATGAAGGACATCTAGATGACCAGCTGTGCTGCTTTTGGCTGGGGTAGAATGAATTGTCTTCACAGTGGCTGGTACATGGCTGTCTTCTGGATTTGTGCTGAACACAAGGTTGATAATAAAGAGATATTTTTGTTATTGCTGAGCAGGGCTTACACAGAGCCAAGGCCTTTCCTGCTTTTCATACTGACACAGCGGGGAGGAGACTGGGGGTGCCTGGGAGGTTGGGAGGGGACACAGCCAGGACAGACGACCCTACTGACCAAAGGGAGATTCCAGACCATGTAACATCATGCTCAGTGTGTATGGTGGGGAGAAAAAAGAGGAAGAGGGGTTCATTTGGACAGACAGTGTTTGTCTTCCCCAGTAGCCATTACATGTGAGGGGCCCTGCTCTCCAGGAGCTGGCTGAACCCCTGCCTGCCCATGGGAAATAGTGAATTAATCTCTTGGGGGTTTTGCTTATGTGCAGCTTTTGCTTTTCCTATTCTTTATCTCAACCCACGAGTTTCTAGCTTTTACCCTTCTAGTTCTCTCCCCGATCCTGCTGGTGGGGAAGTGAGCAAGCAGCTGTGTGGGGCTTGGCTGCTGGCTGGGGTTAAACCACGACACCAGCTCAGACCTGGAAGTGTACCAATCCATCATCAGGCAGAGCAAGTTTTTACAGCATAAAGCACGTTATAAAATGGATCCAAGTTCCACCACCACCTTTGCCTTATGCAGTGAGACATTTGTACTTGCCAGAGATGTATGGGTCTCTTCTGAAAGACTGAGCCATTTTAAAGGTCTTAAATGGAGCCTTTATGAACCACACTGCATTATCTTAAGAAATGGTGTCTCCTTAAACTGAGGTGAACAAGAAATGTCAACTACTAAGTCCAGTTTCCAAGTGTCAACTTTGGCTCTCTCTCTGGAGTTTGAGTAAAAAATGATAGTTCAAAAAGGTACTGTAGGAGAACTTAACTCAGTTCAGTTTGGCCCCATGGTTTGCACAGCCGACTTCTGCAGCCCAATTACCTTAGTGAAATCATTCTCTCTGTCTTACCATAAAATTTCCCAAGTTTTCCAGGCAAACTAAAGGATTAGGGTTCCTGAAGCTCTAGAGAAGATAAAACAAAACTAGATTTCTCTTACTAGACACTGATGAATCTCCAAAAGCTCAACTTTTCCAAAGTCCTCTTAGAAATAAATAAGAAATTGTAGCTAGCGAAGGGCATGTCAGAGATGAAATGGCAGCAGAGGAGGTGAGAAAATTGAATGTTGAGTACACTCAAGATTCAAACCACATTTTAAAGAAAGGTCATTTGGACACCTCACTTTCCTCCAACCCAGCCTGCTGAAGCCTCAGCCAGAGCCTGCAGCTTCTTTTAGTTCCAGGTGGTGATTCACTGATGAGCCTTTTGGGCCATAGACCAACAGGGAGGTTGTGCACTCTGCTGCTGACAGGGAAGGTTTGCTAAAACTTCTTTTAATGAGATTTATAAACAACCTCCCACAAACTGTTTGCTTTTTTGGAGGCTGCACAGCATATGTTCACCTTGGAAGGAGGTTGCTGCAGCAGAGAGAGCAACTTCTCCAACAGTCCTTCGGGCTTACACCCACTAGCCCCTGCTTTTTGCCACTCTCCATGATCCCTTCCCCCACACCAGCTATTTTTATTCTAGTGAAAATATCAGCTGTGAACTAACTAAACCTATTTTCAGATCTCCTTCCCCTTAGGAATGGTAGCAAATACTGTACCCAAACACTTACAATTCATTCTATGAAGGGCTCTCAGCTGCAGTGGTGAAATGTCCCAAATGACAAATCACACATCAGATGAATTCGTGTCATAATTTCTAATATGCTCTTTGAATTTTTTCCTTATGGTGTATTTACTTTGACTGTTTTGTCCTCTTGCAGCTGCCTTTTCTTTCTGAACTTGTGCTCATTTCAGTCATTTTGTGTTTTATGGGGTTTTTTTATGTCTTTCCCAATATATCCCAAATGGAGTTGAAGGAAGAGAGTGGTTGAAGAAAAGAAACAGTGAAGTGGTACACAAAAGGAAAAGTGAAGTGATCAGCTTTTGGCTTTCGGCTTGAATCATCCCGATGGTTAACCATGAGCCTAGTTTTGTTCTGCTGCCCTGATGCAAGGGGAGGGCTCATAGATTACAGGAGTTTTTTTTCAAGGAGCTTCAGCAAAAGCAAAGCAGAAGTCAGTACGTGTTTCTCCATTATGCTGTGAATATGGTCAATACTCCTTCTTTACAATTCCCTCCTATTAAAAAAAGAATATTGTATAATCAACAGGGATTTTGTGGCTTTGTTTTTCAGGCTTTTATTAGCATGAGAGACTACAGCCAGTGCAGCAGCAGCATAATTACTCTCATTCAGAAGGAAAAAATGCAATTCCTTGGAATTTAATTGGCTATGCTGAATTAATGACCTTCCTGGCCCTAATCAGAAACAACACAAGGAAAAATTAAAGCAAGAACTATCCATTTCCTGCAAAACCTCTCCAAATTATGTCAATGCAGCCATAAATTGCTGAAGCCATTTTATGACTGGATGCACAATAAAACAATCTAGCAATTTTAGAAACCTTTACTAACTCTCTCTGCATGTTTATATCGTAGCACCAGGAGTTCCTGCAAAAAAGTTCATCAGCTAGTGTGGAACATGCTCGCAGGTGAGAGAAACAATAACAACCTAAGTCACTAAATGGGAATTTTTAGCCTCAAGACATAATAACTTTGTTTAACATAGGCTTAGGGTTTAGAAACTGTGGGTTGGGTGTTTTTAAGTAGACACTGACAAGAAACAAAATGAAATGAGAGCTTTGCAGATGTCTCGTAACCTGCATGGCTTGGGTGGCACAGAGCCTTGTTGAAAGAGAACGTTGTTTGACTGGTGGCATCAGACTGGGCTGGCCAGGGAAGGAGAGGACAAAAGCCCAGAAAATGGTAAAGACCATCACAGCAGGTGCGTGGGGGTGGTCTGGGCCCTGGTGAACTTACCACTGTTGCTTAGTAAGCATTTAGTAGAAGCATAAGCAAAGTCATTAGTGAAAACAAATGCACATAATTTAAATCTAATGCTCTTCTCTGTGGGTGTTTTCATGCACAGTAAACAGGTATTTTCAAATCTCAGTACATTTCTGAATATGACAGTTCTTTACACCTACTTAGACTTGATCTTCTGCATATAACATGTATACACAGGGGATTTCTGGAAAAATTACAGAGCAAGCTGAGGAGAGGTAAATTTGGAATGCCTGGGTGTTTATTCAAGTGCCTGACAAGGAACTTTGGGTTGGTTCAGGGGGTGAGAGGTGCAGCCAAACATCGACAGGCAGTTCATGTGCAGTATGCACTGTTCTGTGCATCTAACAAGTCCTGTAGAAGAAAATGTCAGAAAGGGGAAACAAGACTGAGAAATCACAGGAAACATCATCTTGATTTGTATCAACTAATACTTCAGGAACAGGAAAGTCAGAGTACCTGAAGAGAGTGAGGAAACAGGGAGAGAGTTACAAATATGAGGGAGGAAACAACATGAACAACCTCATGCCTTTGTGCCGGACTCTTGGAACATAGATCCAAGATTTTCCTTTTCTGTCAGGTATGATGATGAGTGGGGTCACTAAAGAGTAAAGTTTTTAGTTCTGATAGGGGCAGGATGTGTTTCATGAAGTGAACTAGATAAAAATCAGGGCTATTGGAGAACATCTTTACGCCCCAGCCAAAACATGAGGCAGATTCTGGAGAGGAAGCTGCCAGTCAGAGTACTATGAAAAGAGCTTTTGCTCTGAAAATCGGTTCCTAAACTTCTCAGAACCAGTGGGTACTTTTTCTTTGCACTTTCAGGCTTACAGGCTTTGTCTGAGGAAGACTATCCTGATTACCCCATGTCCCATCTCACGGGACTTTCGTGAAGATTGTTTTGTATATGTGGGATATTTTAATGTGATAATAAAAATCAAGATGGAAACGGAAATTTATTGTCTGAGGAGGTTCAGAGTGTGTAGGAAATTAGACCTCATCTGCACACATGTATTTCTCTCTCCCTGATTAATAATTCCTTCCCTAATCTGAGAAATCTTTCCTTTGGAGTCTGGAATATATGTTCTTATTTTTAAAAAAGCAGAAGAGGGAAATAAATATTGTGAAATGAAATTCTGTACATTATAAAATTGGTAACAAGTTTTGGGTGACATACTAAAGATCTTTATTGTCAGTCTTAAGGTTCTCTTTCCAGCACAGAGGGATATATGATCTTCCTTGACCATTTCCTCCAAACTTGCCTCTGGCTTGTTGCTTACCTGTCCTTATCCTGAGGCTATTTCATCATCAGCTCTTGACTAACAACTGCAAGTGGTTTTGCAACTTCTTTAGCTCTAATTTTCTTTCAAATTTGTCAGTCTCTTTTCTCTCCATTCAGTACAATGGTGCTTTCTTTTACAGAAAATCTGTATTTCCATATCTCAAGTTTATCTCAGTGCTAATTTTCCTTACAGAAGCATTTATTCTTCTCTTCAATCTCTCTCCAGTCTGTCTCTTCCTGCCAAGAAATATCCAGTCTCAGTGTTCATATTAGAATCGTCCAAACTTTTCATAATGTCCTTGATCGGTCCCTGGTCTCTGGTCTCCTTCCCTGTGCTGGTGGGCAAAACAATATCTTTCTCAGTGAATGGCTGGGCTGCTTTAGCCAAAACTGCTAAAATAATTTTCCTGAGAGGCTATAATCTCAGGATGGAGAATTTCAAACAAAACAGACTTTAACTTGGTCATAAAAATTGGTTTAAATGGTCTTTTATAATCAGACAGGTTTTGTGTTACAGGTCCCAGGTATACTGAAGAGTCAGTTCCCTAAGATTACTAAAGCAAAGTAATCTATTGAAAGTGAAATACTGCTCCAGATACACTTATTCCAATTTATAAAACAGAAAGTTTCATGGCCAATATTAATTTTCTTTTGCTGCAATACATGGTTTTATTTCATGCTTCATTAACAAGTGTAGGTGTTCTTGACACTAACTCAGCTCTTTCTAATTAAGTCTCATGCATTCATGCTCTTCCTCCTACAGAGCAAAACAGGGAGACAAGGTGTTGTTAAGAAAAAAGGGACATCACTTATTACTCATAGACCCAAAAACTTTTAGTTTCTATTTACAAACCATTCCCAGCTTGGCAACTTCCTTAAGATGGAGGTGGTCAGCCTGCAACCAACCAACCAACCCACCAACCAACCCAGCAGGTCCAGCGCTGCCGTGGTTACAGGAGAAGGAGTACCAATATGGGAGTAACCAGACTATGTCTTCTACACCCATCTACATCATTCCTGGTGAACTGTTAATGGCGGGTCATTTGCAACAGCTGCCCAGTGCACAGAACACCCCTCAGGCTACCAGCTGTGTGTTGCGTGAGATAAGGAAAAAGAGGGAACCCTTCAAGGCAGGGTAATGTTTCTTTTTCTTCACACCAGTGACTCGGCCCTGATAATTCCCTCCGGGGAAGCAGCAGCACAGTCCTACCCACCCTGAGGGTGTCATCTGTGCTGAGGGGCCTTCATGAAGTCAATGGCATCAGCAGAACAGAGGGCTGCAATGACCATCAAGGACTCCAAAAGTATCCTATGTCTCACAGGATGACATCATCCCGTTGTGAAACTCCCCTCCCTGGGGGAGGTACTGAACATTCCTGCCTGGACTTGAGGATATATAATCTGGGGGTTTGGGGACTGGGACCACCACCACCACTGGACATCCGGAGGAGGACATGAAGTTCTGCAGGAGGACCAGATCTTCCACAGGACCACCGCTTTTGGCAAGACTGCAACCACCACTTTGACAGGACTGCAACCACTGCTTAATCAGACTGTGACCACCACCCTGACCAACAGGGGCCAGGCTGTACTCTGACTTTGTGGGTTTAAGCCAGTTTTTCTGTATTGTTGCATTTATTGTAATCTTTCTATTAAATTGTAATTTCCGACTTGAAATCTCTCAAAGTATTTGTGGGGGGTTAATTTCTCCTGCTGGTTTACTTTCACACCAGCAGAAGCACTCACATCCCTCCTTCTTCCAGAGCCTCCTTGAATGCTCCCCAGCAGCTGTCCCAGAGTAAACAGCTTATTCTGAGGTGGCACTGGGTCACTGACTCTCCTGAGGCTTGGTTGCTCCATATCTTGTCCATCTCCTGTTGTGGCATGGGGTCACCAAGAAGGTGCAGCTGAACCATCCCATGGCCCTGACCTGCCCAAACCAGTAGACTGAGGAAGGCTGGGAAGGAACTCTGGGATTATTTTGTGCCTAATATGCCACTGCTGTCTGCTTCTTTCTCCAGTCAGCCTCATGGCAGCAGCTATGGTTTACCTGCACACACCCACAGTGGATCCAGGAGCAGTGAATGCTGCACAGGACAGCTGTAGATTGTCCTGCAGAAGGTGGCTCTTAGTGCTGTGGTCTAGCTGACAAGATGGTGATCAGTTAAAACCTGAACTCAGTGATCTAGGAGGCTGTTTCCAACCTAAATGGATCTGTATGTCAAGGACCTGGAGGCAGACCATGGGGCAGGGACTGTGGCATCTGGCCCTTGCCAGCCACTAAAGGAAGCTTTGTGGCCTGCTTGCCTAGAAAGGTTTAAACTAGAAAATAAACGTGCCTCTCATGCATCAACAGTGTGTTGTTTTTATGGACAAGGAAAAACTTCATGATAGCAATTCCCAAAAGCTGAACTGTTTTATCAATTACAGAGCGTGTAGTAGACTGTAATCCTCCACGAATGTCAGCGTATCTCCTGTTAACCTCGCTTACACCTGTCCTGACTGTCAATAGTAATTCAGCTATATAAAAGGCCTGTTTGTAACATTTTATACTGCCAGAAAAATGTGATGTTGTTAGAAGAAAATGGCTAACTGAAGTATTCTGAGAGGAAAAGAAAATCCCCATATCAGCAAGCACCTAGGTAAGGACAGTGTATAACTCTGAACTAGTATGATAAATCCATGAGAAAATATCTTCTCTAACACAAGATTGCCAAGTCACATTCAAGTTCAATTCTTACAATGATAGTGCATTTAATTACAATGTTAGCAGTATCGTCATACTGCTGGAAGAAGCAATTTAGCTGGGTTAATTTTGCAAAAGTACAGAAACAATAGCATTTAAAGCACTTATGTTCAAAATAGATGAGATACCCAGATGATAAAGTAGGGATGAATTGTAATTCTCCTTTCAGAGATGAAGACTGAGACACCGAGAGAAGAACCACTCTCCCTGTTTTTCTCTTCATCTCCTTGACACCAAGGTCGCACAGAATTGTGGCAGTGAGCAGAATTGAGCTCAGCTGCTTCAGAGTGCCAAGCCCAGGCTTCATGCCCTACCTAAAGAAGCTTTTGCAAATCAATGCAACAACAAAATTAGACATTTTGACATACCTTATTATACTTAATTAGATAGAATTGTGTCTCCTTAATTGCCTTTATTGTATGCTGATTATATGCTGATGACAGGCATTGTGTTTTAAATTCTTAACAAGAAAGCAGGTTTTTAAGTTCACCTTTCAAACTATCTTTAGTGCCTTTGGCTGTATTTAAAAAGTATGGAAAGCTTCTTCAAGGAACTTTAAATTCATACAGCTTACCACAGCTCTATGAAGGAAGCATTTGAAGGAGTGCGCTGTGGTCCTGGACTCTTTTTTTTTTTAACCTTGCTGCTTTTGGATAATTTCCTGAGCTGTGATTCTTCATTTTTTCACAGAGCTGATCCCAGCTGGTATCTAGATGGAAACTTCTGGGCCACTGACAAAAGAAAAATAAAACCCAACAATGCTCTTGCAGTTATTTTTACACTGCAGCAGGGAGGTTGGGGAAGCTAAGGAAGTGCCAGATGTCAAGCTATAAAGTGATCTTGTATCTTGATTCCACAAAGCAGTTAGGCGCACACTGAGATCCAACTTTATCCCAGGCAGCAGGAGACTGCATTTAGGTACATGCAAAAGAAATCTACTATAATAAGCCATCCATATATTGCAACCATCTGGGATTCATATAAAGTGTATCACCACAAAATCCTCCTTTTGCTGTACAAATCTATTTAATGGAACAAGTTTTATGTGTCCAATAATTAAACAACAGTTGTGCATGTTCAGCCATCAGGTGAATTATTTTGGCCAGAATTATGAATAAAAATGGGTAAAACAACTATAATGCCCTTTTCCCTTAAACTATAAAATCTCCTGGAAACAGTCTCTTCAAAGTGTTGTTTTGTTCTGAAAGTTTGTCTCTAGAGAATGAAGTTTGCTGCCCGCCCGTGTTGTTATCTAAAGGCTTGCACTGCCATCTTGTGGCAGGAAGAGCCATTTAAAATATGGTGCTACTTGTTCCTGAGACGGAAATTAGGCAAAAAAACCTAAAAAATTAAACATAGGAAATGAATTAACGAATAAATATCCTATGATGGAGGTTTTATAAAAAAAGGGGTAGAAGATAATAATTTTCTCCACTCTTCATCACATTTTTTCCAAGGGTTTCCCAAGTGGTTAGAGATGGTCTCTTCTCGGCAGGAGTTTCTTCCATTGAGTTGTGACGTCAAACCCATCAATAAAAAGTCTTCAGTACTTTAAACAGTGGAAACACACAAACTTCTTGACAGTATTGGCAGCTTGAGGTAGCATCCTCTAAACGAACAGTCCCAGCTTCACATCTTCAGGGTGCTTTTGGCACCCACTGCACTCTCAGAAAGCCTGGCTACTTTCAGAGACCCATAAGCAACCTCATATGTGTCCAACTCTTGATACCTGTCCTTCACATCAGCACAGAAACTCCACAGCATCCTCTTCTGTGTGATGACCCCGACACCACCTTATCTTCACACCTTGACCCCATCTTTTCCACATCTTTCTTTCTCACACAGATGCAGGTACATGCAAGGCATTCACAGAATCACAGAATCACAGAATACACTGAGTTGAAAAGGACCCGCAAGGATCATTGAGTCCAACTCCTGTCCCTGCACAGGACACCCCAAGAGTCACATTATATCACTGAGAGCATTGTCCCGGTTCTTGAACTGTCAGGCTTGGTGCTGTGACCACTTCCCTGGGGAGCCTGCTCCAGTGCCCAACCACCCTCTGATGCCAGATAACAAAATGGAAAAAAAGGAAGAAGAAAAGAAGCAGAGGTAGAAAATAGGCAAAATGTGCAAATTAAATGTAAAACTGCAGGACTAGAGTAATATAGATTGGGAGAAAGGATAAAATTGCTGATACCTTACAACAGTTAGAACAATTTACTTGAGAGACATAGGATATATCATCTGGTCATGGAATAGAAGTACACTGTTATTAATGAAAGCCTTGAGTACATCAGAACTAAAAGATCAGCAATCCAGAAAACCTGTTAAAGACCAAAAAAAAAAAAAAATAGAAAAAGAAATAGAGTAAAACTAAAATTTTTGAAAGAGCAGATATATAAAGAAAGTAATAACAAAGTTGAGAGTGTCTCCTGAGAAGCTTTCTTTCACTGTACATTTTGTCATAACCAACACTTGTCTAAAGAATCATGCCTTTATGTCCAGTGGGTCCAACAGAAATCAAAGACAATGAGTAAAGCTACAGTCATTTAAATATTTATGTATATCCCTAATACTTTGTATGATTCAAGGAGACAGCTATCAGACCAAAGTAAATACAACTGAATGTCTTAATAGAAATACAACTTTTTTTGAGGGGAAAAAAAAACCCCTCTGCTCTAAATTTTCTGGAGGTTTTTTTTCCAAATTAAAAAAT
>VYXC01004225.1:0-44307 GCA_013397175.1 Platysteira castanea | reverse complement strand
AGAGGAAGAAGGAAAGAAAAGGGAAATGAAGTTCATGCTCTTCAGTGCCAATCTTGGCAAAGAAAAAAGATGCAACATTATTTTTAAAAAGTAGTTTTTTGGTTCAGGAGACTGGGATTTTTTTTCTATACTCTGAGTTACATTGTACTTTTGCCAATCCTCTGTTAACTATCTACCTGTATTTACAGGCAGGAGGCATAAATTTGCAGCAAACCAACTCCTGAAGCCATGACCCTTTTCTCATCAACCATTTTGCTTTAACTGCTGTAGCTAGGTCTGAATTTCAATTTCTCCTTTGCCTTTCTGTCTTTAAAAATCTATTATCAGTAACACACTAGACATGTAGGTCAATATCTGAAGAGCCCTCACCAGGACCTCTGAATTCATGTCTGAATAAAAAGCAGTGTGCTGACATTTAGCTCCTTGATTGCAAACACAAGTGTTGCCTGTGACCACAATGCAGAGTTAGATATCGAAACGCTCTTTCTTTTGCCATTTGGCTGAAAGGAAACAAGACCATTGAACTGTTTAAGAATTTTTTTCTCTAGAAACAGTTCACACAATTTACAGCTTGTAATAACAATGTCTACAAAAGCTTTAATGTGTTGTTTGTTATTTTCCCTACTACATACACTGCTAGAAAAGCTGCCCCCCAAAACCCAGCATTTTCCAGTAAAGTACAGATGATGTAATTGATAAGGGAAGAAACTGTGGACTTTGGTGAAGTTTTTAGGAAGCTGCCAAATGTCTTCTTCAGTTATGGCCTTATGGTTGTAAATATGATTTTATATATTTTTCATAACTGAATAAATGCTAAACTCTTCTAATGATGAAAGTGTTTATTTAGAAGTAATTCTTCACCTTCATACCTTTTACATTTCTGTGTAAGAAAAGGGAATATATATACGCATTCAATCAAAACATCTCCAAGTATCATGGAGCCTTGGCATGTTAGCATTCAACTGAGGAAACATTTTTTGAATGGCTTTTTGCTTTGGCCAGATGAATATTTGGTTGTGTAGAAATCATACTGACTGATTCTTTCCTTTGTACCTGGAAACTACCACTTTTATTTGGGTTTGATTTATTCCTCCCAGAAGGACTGAAAAAATGAATCTTTTTTTAGCTGTTGAATTCCATGTAATTTCAGCTACCTTTTCACTTGTGCTAAAATGTTATGCAACTTTCATTAAAGCAAGTGGCCTACTGACTTCAGCAAGCCAAAGCAAACATTATCTGTCCATCTCCAGTAATTTTGCCACCCCTAGTGACCCACTCTGCTCATAAGTAAGCCAGTCCTGCACTTTTCTTCTCTATTTAATAGTGGTCTTCTCTCCAACCTGGTCAACAAATATCCTCATAAACTGACTGAATGGCCTCATCTTTCCCCTTTGGGTTTCCATTGTATTGTGTCACTTCCATCTGCTTCCCAGAGACCCTGCTGAGGATATCTGTACTCCTGTCCTGTGTCGGGGTATCCTGACAGCTGACAATGCCACAGGGCACACAGTCACACTGTTCCTCAGGGCTGGTTATACTTTGCCATCCCCCCTTCTCATTCTCACTACAGTTTTCTGCATCTCTTTACTCTTGTTCCTCTTGATGCTATGTTTCATCAGCTTCAGTGCCATTGTATTCATTACATTGCTCACTATTGGTTCCTGATTCACCAGACACCTTGCTGTCACCTCCAGACTTGACATTCCGGTCACTGATCCTCCTTAAGGTCTTCAAACTGCGTGTTAAAAGGCTATGCCATCATTCTTTGATTTGAGTCAGGGGCTGACTAGGGTGTGGGTTAAAGGTGGCTGTAAAGGATCACAGCTAAAGATTAGCTGCTATCTAATACCCAGCCTTGCTCTGCTTCTGCTGTCCAACACCCAGCTCTCAGTTTGCTGGTCTCCTTGATTTTCTCTCTTCAGACATGTTTTGGAGTAGTTATCTGTAAGAGAGAGACAGAAACTCTAATCCACAAGGGAAATCATCAAATCTTCGTGTCAGACTTGGAAGATGCACTGCTACTAAGCAAACATAGCCCCATGGAGGTCAGTGGTGCTGAGTCAAATTACAACGATAGAAACTGGACAGTAAAGGCAACACATACAATGTGCAATAGATAAGAAACATGGTGGCTGTTGGAAAAAAAAATCTTGTTACAAGATAAACCACTACTACTATATCATCTTTAGATTTATTGCTTATGATTGACTTGACTTAGTGGCCCTTGGTAGCCTTTAGTTCATATCATCTTCACTTTGTCATGTAACTGACAAATACCACAAATTACAACAAAAACAGTGAGGCCAATATCCAGTGACAAAGTATGACTGAAAATTAATTAAGTATAAAACCAAAATTCCCTATTACTTAACTAGAGGCTATTTCTACAGGTCAAAATTAAGACAAACTTATAGAATAATGGAGAAAAACCTATGTTGTGACTTTCTTCCCTTCAAGACAGTGTAAGCTCTGGTCAATATCATCCTTATTTAACCTTGCATTATGAAGTGACTCATTCAATGTCTCCTGATCATTGAAAATCTACCACATGATAAGGACACCAGACAAAAATTAGTTCCACATGTGCACACATGTGCATTCTTGAAGCACACTTTTAATGATTTGAATTGTATGAGTCAAATATTTGCTAATGGGCAAAGACAAAATATTAGCTTGTTAAACAATAGACTGAGCTTCTCAGACAATATTTATACATTACCTAAAAACAATTGAAGAGAACATTTTCAAAGACCCTGACTTGAGCTCCCACTGACTTTCCCATCTCTTTGCTGTTCTCCTTTTATTGTCCCTTTAAAAAAAATCACCTGATAAATGTCAGACTACTTTGATAACAATGTGACTCCAAAGCACAGTTCTCTCCCATTAAATGATATACAATGCACATTACAGGGAAAATATAAAATCAACCTATTCACTATCACTATAGACTTTAAAAATCCTTATTCTAGTTTATATCATTTGTCACATCACTGGTATTATTAATAGTCTTTATTTCAAATGAAGAATTTGTTTAAAATCTTGCCTGGAGTGAGTTTTGCATTAGCTCTGGATGTGAATGAGAATCCCAGGTAAAATGGAAAATCTCAACTGTAAGTATTTCATTTCATCCATCTTCTAAAATATCAGAGGTGGTTCTGCAGGACTTCCTTGCTGCTGTTAGTCCCTCACACCACCCTGCTAGGCCTGGATTCTCCACAGCTGCAGAAAGTTTTATCTGGATTTAACCCTTAAGATTTCAGGCTTCAACTCCAAAAGGTACTCAGGAGTAACTTCAAGTAATCCTGCAGCTATCAGACTGATCAGTCCAACTAGCATATATTCATAGCCACACATATATTTTTATATTCTGCAGAGCTGATGTTGAATTTTTCTTTCAACAGTTTTTCCTTTCTAAAGACATACTCTGCCACTGACAAAGAAACAGACAACCAAGCCATTTTAATTACATTATTTCAGGCTTATATTGCTATTCAAGCAGATAGTATAATTTAGTATGGCTACCTAACGTCATACTTAGTGACTTGTATATTTACATACATTTACACGATAGACTTGACAGTGAGAGACAGAGGAAAATATTACTGCTGTGTCAGGAGAGGAGAATGAGGAAATAGTTATAGTTCAAAATCTATACACTGTAAAAAACCCACCAGAACTGTTCTTGCTAAGCCTTAGATTTGTAGTATGGTGATTAACGGCCCCAAATAAATAAGAAATACAGTATGATAACATGCTTCCCTATAAAAATCTCACACTCTTTGGTTCAGCAATTCTAAATCAAATACATTCTTGGCAATTAAGTTTCACTGTCAACTTATTCTGTCTGTAGTTTAAAAAAAATGAGCATTTGCTAATGAGTCTGCCTGTGATTGTTCCTTCAGGGTTCACATGTTCCACTACAAAGTCTAGGACAATTTTTCACTGATAGAAATTGTCATTTCCTAATGATCATTGATAGCTGGTGACGCACAATTATAATTTATTTCCTAATGCAAGATACAGTTTTCCATTTGACCGTGTGGTGGTTCATTCATTTTTGTACAAACATTAACTATAACATCTGCATACCTAAGAACAACTGACAAGTCCAATAACACATCCATCAGATAACAGGGAGAGAAGCACAGTGTTGGATTTTCTTCTCTTTTTATTTCCTACAGATCTTTTTCAACTGACATTCAAAAAAAAGAAAAAAACAAACAAGCCACCACAATATTAACAGTTCACTTGTCAAGTAAATGGGAAACTTAAATCGGAAGGGATGGGAAAACGAAGATTTCTCTAGCCTATATCAGAGGTGAAGAAAGGTTTGCTCATTCTTCTCACTTGCTGAGTGACAGACCAGTCTGGGCAGTGAGCTTGAAATGCTGAACATTTTTGGCCGTCTGGGGTTTTCCTCCTTTCACCAGGTTTTCTAGCCTCAAACTTGCTTCCCTTCCTATTTCTCTCATTCTTTCCAAGCTTCACATTTTAATTGGTCATTACAGGGAAAAGCAATTAGATACATTTTTGCAGGAATGGCTGTTAGTTCCTTCCAGCTGGGCTTATGTTTCTTGTAACACTGCTTACTTTTTCCTTCTCAGATTTTCTCTTAGCACAAGCCAATTTTTTCCAGAAATTTTCTTTTACTTTTTTCATTTTTTCAATACCATAGACTTTACCTTTTTGGATTCACCAAGAAAAGAGCTGACTGTTACTTGGATATGTCTTAGGGCTACTGAGCCGGTCACCTCCACCTTAGACAGATTTATGAACCCCTGAGAAAGGGATGCAGCTGAATGGGGCAGTTTGACCTCATGCCACACCACAAGACTGGTTAGGCTTGGAATCTTAAAACATCATGGATTTAATCAGAAAGACAAATTCTTTTGCTCCATAGCAGGCCTTTCCATGGTCCCTTTGTTTGCTCGTGTTTTCTCTTCTATTCCATCTTGTGGTCAGGGAGATCAGACAGGAGTCAGGGGGAGCAGAAATCTCTGTAACAGCATTGCACTTGTGGTCTGCTTGAAGCTTCAATTTCCCTTTCTTCTGACAGGCTCTATCCTGCCTACTTGCAGCTGGAACAACCCATCCCTGGCAGCAGATATGTACTAAGAGGTGATAGGGTCCCGGGTAGATAACCCAGGAACACCGGCAGGCATTTTCAGAAATATTTTCAGGGTTCCCATCACTTGTGATTTAAACTGTGCCATTCAAATAGCACTGTCTGCTGCCAGGACTGAGCACACTGGTACGCACAGAGCCACAGCACCCAGGGTGCATGAGGACCAGCAGATGAGGACCAGTGCACCAGAAAGAGCAGTGCTTGGCCTCCAGATCCCCTTGCTCCAGGCTTGGCTGGAGCAAGAAGGGCTGTTCCCAAGAGCTGTGGAGATCCTGGGAAATGACACACTAGTGCCTGCAGCACAGTCCAGAAGAACCCTGCAGTCGCACGGGTCCTACGGTTCCAGGATGGAGTGTAGTAAAGATGATTACTCCTTCTCTCAGAAGGATGAGAAGATGAGGAGAGCACACTGGAAGGGTCTTGTACTCCTGGCTGGTTATGCCTGGTTCAGAGTAGGAGGATTTTTATTTCTCTGCACTTCTTTCACACAAAGGTCAGTTAGAGCAAGTACACAGGAGAAAGTAAATTTAGTTTTGCATGACTGCTTCTCCCTTTCGAAAGGATATTCTGACCACCCATTTTAAATAATTCCTGTCCTGGGAACAATAAGGATTATTAGGAAATGCTGGAATGAAGCCTTAAGTTACATTACAGTAATTTGTTATTTAATTATTTCCTTTGGCAAGAGTTAGATGTCAACATATGAGCATGATAATTTTATATATATATATATACACACATTACTCATTCCAATTAGTTTTATTGTAAGTATGTCATATTTCATCCTTGTCAACTACAACACACAACACGACCAGTGGGTTCTTAACATTTGGTAGTAGGTTTATTTTTTCCAAAGAGTTTGACAGAGACACGTGAAAGACAGACACACATTCCATGTGACAGTAAACAAATTTAGAGACAGCAGCCTCTATAAATAATCTATGTTCATCATCTTACATAAGACAGTGGAAGGTTAGCCACTTATTCCAATCTATTAGATGGTTTGCAGCAGTTTAGTAAGAAAACCTGCAGGCTTCCTCGCTATTGCTGTGCTGTCACATGGCTGCAGTCAGGGGATGACACAAGAATAAAGTCCATAAGCATGTGAATATAAATGGAAGTACAAGTCAGTGATTTGGAAAGACACATACACACAAAAAACCCTCTAGGGAACAAGAAGGAGCAGTTTTTCTTTTCTGATTCTGAATAATTTGTCACTTTATACAATATTCATTGTAATATAAATGTCAAAAGCATGTGCACTAGTCTTTTCTCAGCATGGAGCACCTAGTCTGTCCAGGGAAGGTTAGAGCACAGGAACTGAAAGGCATGGGGGTTATTCCCAGCCAGGAGAACTCCTTACACCATCTTGGAAGAGCCACTTTTCCAGTCAGCGTTTCTTTTATCTGTAAATGATCGAAACACACCTCCTAACTTGTAAGTGGGATAGCGCATAGTGTTAGTACTTCCTAGGAGTATGAGATCTGGTTTGCTGCCTCCCCCAGCCCTGAGTACTTCTGGTGGGGTGAGCAGGGACTAGAAGAGTCTTTAAGTATAGGTCAACTGTAAACTGTAAGCTCAGACAGGTATTTCCCGTTCTTGTGCAAATTCACCCTCTTATGGTCAACTTGTAACCTTTTGGAAAAGGAAAACACTCTGTATACATGCAATATAACCTTCTTGGTATTAGCTGCAAATTTTCTAAGCTATCCCACCTCCACTCAACATCCTTCATCCCAGAGATGATGCAGCTCTAAATTACCAGGGGATAGAAGACCTTGGCCAAGACACTTGGCATCTGCATTGCCGCTGCTTCCATGCTGTGGTCTGAAACCCTGAAAGAAGAATTTGCCCGATTCAAATTCAGAGAGGATGTGTACTGGTCCCATGTAGAGCAGTTTGGGAAGCACAGGTAGAGGACAGCAGGACCTAAATTTGTCCTTCCAAGCTTCAGGTGTGTTCTGTCAAGCTTCAGGCCTGACCAGTGAGAAGGCAAACATAGTGGGGCAAAAAGTCTGGTGCAAGGAAGGGAATGAAGATCAGGTATTAATGAGGCAGACAGGATAACTGGAAGCCAAGTCTGAGGAGAAAGACTACTAAAAGACGTAGGAGAAAGTATGCAACAGGTTGAATAAGTATCTCAAAACAAGAAGGCCGGGGAGAACTGGAGAAAATATCCATATAGTAGGAATATTTGGTGAAGGGAATACTCACCATATGTCGATGTCTCAGTACTGGAGACACGACTGATAGTTCTGTCTAATTACAGCACAGCCCCTTTACAGCTTGAGATGGAACAAAATGTTCCCAGATCTCACTTAGTGCCACCTTAGTGTCAGCAAATATATTTATCCTTTCCCCAAAGATGAATAATAACTTACTACTGCTATCACCTTCTTACCTTAAAAGAAAAATGTCTGAAAACAGACCTCAGTGTTCCAAGCAGAGCTGGGTGAAACTACCTATTTTTAACCCTGTGGTTGTGGTGAGGGAAGTATCTTCAGAAGAGCAGAGCGGGGACCTAAACAAAAGACTTTTATATCTGAGTTCATTAAAGATATTACTTATATATGAAGCTTTTCATAATCTGATGTGAGGCTTTTCCTCAAGTACTGCTCATATCCTTTGAATGGCAAATTGACTATCCAAATGAGTACATAATTTCACTGTGCCTCTTCACTTATCTACAAAATGGGCATGACAACATGCCTCCACCTCAGGAATATGCTGGGATAATAAATCAATTAATGTGTGTGAACAGACATATATTCAAGAGCAATAGAGAGATTCCAAAAGGAAAATGATTATGTATTCAGAATGGTTTGGAACAGTGGGTAGTAAATAAGGCATAAGATCACACAGCGAACAACAGGAGAAAACCAAAATTCAATAGCCACTTATTCAGTTGAATAAGCCAAAGTAGAAACCATGAGAGAAAACACCATTCAGTCATGTCATTAAAAGTATTATCTTTTATGTACAAAGAGGGCAAAGGAAGATTCCATAGCATAGTTAGTATTTTCAACTTCAGCAAGGAGCATTTTATAATAACAAATGCCTTGATAGTATTTGAGAATATGAAAAGAACATAGCAGGAATTACAAAGTATTTTTAAAAATGGAGGACCTATATTTTTATGTCATTTCTCTTGTGAGTCTTGCTATAATAAAAGCAAAGCTTGAGATATTGCCAACTACTCTATGCTGTAAAATATTATTATGTCAGTGGGGAAGACACATCTTGGCAACACCTGACACTAGTCAGATGTTCAATGAACTAAAGTTAGGTTATGTTCATACTACAATTATAAAAACTTGGACCTTTGGTACCTCTGACAAGATTCTGTTCTACAGTGATGACTTCAATACGGTGGCAGATAGGAAGTTACAACTTAAATGAAGCATAATTTCAAATCTGTGGACAGTCCTAGTATCTTCTCCCTACTTCACTAAATACTCTAAATAATTTGATTTCCTAAACAGAGGACATAGCATGTACTCTTTCCAGATGGATATTACAGAATTAACCCTGGGGTTAATTCAGTTCATTTTCAACTGCAAATGCTTATCAATAATACAGACTCAGGACCCTAACCTCATCTTTGTGACATCAGTGAACCAAAAGTAAATACACCAAAGTTAGTGGAGCTACACCAGCATGATGGCCTAACACAGTGTTTATTAAAGTGAGCCAAAGTCCATTAGAGATTTCAGTGGGCATGGGGACATTGCTTTGAAATTGCTGACTTGGACAGAGATATCTGTATTTCCTTAAAATTCTCAGAACTGAGGTAATGACTTTGCCTGAAATTTATCTCCAGGCAATTTCTGATCATGAGCTAAAGAATGCATTTTTACTTGATGCACTTAAAAACATTAAATACATAATTTTATTTTTCTCTACAAAAATATTGTTAGTACTGATCCTGTTGACAAAGCAGTGACACACTTTATATCAGGAAAAATACAGCTAAGCTTGAAATGCTTAGTATTATTACAGCACATCAGAGGCATGATACAGACTATTCTATGTGGACGCTGTAAGAAGTAGAAAGGATGATGATGATGCGTCTTTATAGCTAAGGTGCAGTTTCTTTTGAGAAGACTGGTTTCCTTTGTAGTGGTTTAGAGGAAAATGAAGTTCCAAAATCTGCAGCTGGTAAAATATGACACCTCACCCCTCTTAGTAATGTTAAGACAGTAAGGACATCTGTAAGTGTTCAAACAGTAAGATTCAATCATGCCTTTCTCTTTTTAAAATCTATTTTTATATTTTAGAAATATTTTGCATTTATAAGTAAGGGCATTCTTCAGTGGAATTTAACATCCCAGAATGCAGAACTTATTTTCTCCTAAAGTTTCATTGTCTAAATAGTATTAAATATTTTAATTATAAATTCTACCATCCATGCTCAAATCCAGTTTGTTTCTCCAGGCTACATTCAAGACCAATTCCAAAACTGAAATATGCAAAATCTTATATAAAATATATAATGCAAATTTGAAATAATTAGATTTTACCAAAAAAAAAATTGTGTAGAAAAGGACCTAAAATGCCAAGTTAAGATTTCATAGTGTGTATTACCCTTTCAAGTTTCAGTGAAAATCAGAGTTTTCATAGAACCTATTTTCCCCTGTGATTAGATCTGTCCTTCCAAATCAATATTAAGTAAATCTTCTATCAGATAGAACTAAATTCACACTTATAAGCAAGCCCACTGAAGCCAACAGAGATGAGAACAGAAATATTCTCCTCTTAAAAAATAAATTGAAACAATATCCTAAAAGAAATCACTTCATAAATAAAACATTAAGACATTGATTTTCCCACTTGACTTGTATGATGCTTAGTAGGTGAAAATCATTGGTTTACAGTAATATCTGTTTAGCATGGCAATATTTTGCTCAGGCACTCCACATAGACAGCAATCTGTCCTTACACAATTGATTCTATCTCCTTAGCAGGATGTAAAATAATACATAATAATAATAATAATAATGAAGGGTTCCAGAATTTAAAGTATCTGAATTTGTAACTGGCTCTATATCTTCAGTCTTACTTAATCTTTATATGCATACAGGTCTTGCCTAAAATAGCATAGAAATTCATTCTCATGAGTAGTCTAAGGAATTAATCTTCCCCAGAGGGTTGGAATAGAGCAGATGATTCAAAGCCATGTTTCTCTCTACTTGTGTGCTACAATCACAGTCACAAATAGTAGACATCTCTCTAGCCCCAAAGGAGACAAAAAGGCAGCATCTGTAGGAGGCTGTCCAGCAGAGAAGTAGAAAAAGAAGCAGCACACCTGCTCCATTTGATGTGTCAAGCACGTGTTCCATCAGCTCCTCGACTACACTGGCAAACAGAAAATGAGATTTCTCTGCACTAGCTCAGTCTACACTCATGATCCTGAGCTCACCTGACAATCAAAAGGCAAAACCATGCATTGCCAGAGATTAGTGAATTAGTGGATGGAAGCAACTTCTCAGTGAGTGAAGTTATTTAATGAGATGGAGAAAGAGGAAGGATTTTGCCCAGAGTGACAACTGGAGTCAAGAACCAGTTCCTTTAAGACAAGGGGACTACAGAATGTTTATACTGTGAAGAATGAGAGGAAGGAGAAGAAGAAAGATATAAAGGGAAGAAATATAAAACCCAGAGCAAGATGAGGTTTGCAAACAATTCATTTTTTAAAAATTGATAGTTGGTCAAGCAGACAGTTTTTCAGATTCACTCATGTTGCTCAGAAACATTGTTTCCATTCTTCCAGCTATATCAATAGATCTAATGAAAAATATTACGTGTTTGTACTGACCTTGTATTGTGTGTGTCTTTGGATTCTGAAGATCGCAGCAATCAAGAGCAACACAAATAAAAAAAACCCCGACAAGTTTAGTGATTACTGTCTGAAAGCAGGAAGACATGAATTGGACAGCTGTTTCCATAGAGAGGTGAGAGAAGAGCTGAGAAGCAAGAAGAGAAAAGTCAAACACTTCTACATGAAGTGATTCTGTTAACAGAACTCAGAAAAAAAACACAGAGCTGAGATCCAGCCTTCAGAAAGTGGTTGACTCCTTTAAATGGGTAGCAAACTCTTTTTTTCATTTCCCTTTTAGGATCCAGGTTAAATAAATTTTGTCTTGTTTTGTTCAAGAGCTCGTATTATAAACTTTCAGAGCAGAAGTGTGTGATGTGTCCCTTCTTGAGCTGTAAAATATGTCTGTTGTTAAGTTATAGGAAAAGGTCAAATCGATAGTGGACAGTATTTGGTTGAAACAAACCCTTTCATTCCAGCTTTTACTCCTTCATGATGTAAATTTAGGAGTGATTCTTGAATACATAATGAACTCCGGTTGATTTTGCACTATAAATCTTTGGCAGGCTGGAAGGGGCAGAGTTGCTGTTCAAGTAATTTACTTTTTCTGTGGTTAAAGTTCATTGCTCCTTCAAAACTTAAAAATCTAATATTTTAAGGAACTTTTTAAAGATCTGCATATATCAGGATTTCTCCAAGATACATGAAAAATAAGAGAAAATGGCCATTGGCCAAGAAAAATAAGTCACTGATCCATGTGCTTCTCATGTGCAGACAACCAATGGTTTTCAATATGCATGATTGCTTGTTTTTTGATAATTATTAGAATTAATACTAATATTCCAAACCTTCAGCTGGACCACAAGCTATTAAGTATTTTATCAGCTACCAAAGAGCTCAGAGCTATTGCCAAGGCTGACTGTATGATCCCCATTAAGAACTGGCTCAGCAGCACTAAATGCTGAAATTAACTGCATTGTTTTATTCATTAGAGACACTGCAGAGGTAAGAAAATGAGAACTGCTGGATAGTGTAGATCATTAGGCACATCTCAACAAACTCTTTCTAAAATTAATTTTAGAAATTCTAAAAAATGAGGGGTTAAATGTATCTTACAGGCACATTGTACTATCAACCTTTCAAAATGTGAATCCTTTGGAAATGCCTCTTGACTTTATGTAGAAGCAGTGGCTGACAATTACTTTTAAGATCCGGCTAGACAAGTAGCTACCTCTCCTTATTTTCTACCAATTTTTTTAGTATCCACACAGTAGGTGACAGAGTTCCATTTCACCTTGGCCAGGAACTAGTCAAACTCATGTCTTCTACCTCCAGAATGAATCTAGTCACCCAGCTGCCCTTAAAAGGTGGGGAGAGGGATGATCATCATCATTCTGGCAGAGGTATATTCCTTCCATTTTCCATAAATTAAATCAGGATTCAGGGGCTAGAAAACAGACACCTAACTCCAGCATAATGGCTGGGGAAGAAAGATAATTTCATGTCACATGTATCCTCACTTCAAAGCAGACTTCTCCATTGGCAATGAAAAACCCCAGTAAGAAGGGCAGAGTCGACTAATTTTCCTCATGACCAACATCTCAACTTTTGTTACATGTCCTGAGGGTTGCTCAGGATCTCATGCCCCAAAATAGAGAACACCAACCATGTCCACAGGACTCGCACCCCTTCAGGGATCCTGATCTGAGTCCTTTGCTGTGCTACCGCCTGAACATTTAGCCACGTGGGACCAACCATCCTCAGGTACATTTGCACCACCAAGCATGCAGTCACTAGCTAGTACATCTTCAGCAGTCTTACCTCTGATCACCTGCAATGGAGCAGGAAAGGCAGATATGATCTCAACAGTGTGATTTGAAGAGACGGCTAAGAGATGAATGCCATCAGACCAGGCTTCTCTCCTACCCGTCATTTTGCCCATTGCTGTCCTTCTATAAACCCCGTTAGCACCGACATGAGCAGTTCATTTGCCTAGTCGCCTTTCTCCCACCCTGACCGCCTCCGGCGGCCGTGGGCGCGCTGGGACGGACCTGACCACGCTACTTCAGAGCGGAGGCCGGAGTCGCCCCCCGCTCTGCCCACGGGAGCGCTGTGACGGGCGGACGGCTGTGGGAGTCGGTAGCAGCCCCACCACTGAGCCCGGGAGACCCATTTCTGTCGGGTCCGGTNAAGGCAGTCGGTCCCGTCGGTGCGAGGGACGCTCCCGCCCCCCCGCCAAGCCGTGAGCCCCGCTCCGGGCGGGCTGGCTCACGGTGGCCGCGGGCTGCGCACGTCAGGGGAGAGAGCCGTCATCACCGGGAGATCCCGGCATATATAGGAGATGCGGGGGCATCGCCGGCCGACCGCAGCCGCTCCGCGCCGGGCACGGGCTCCGCAGCGCCATGGCCATGGCCCTCGCCCGGGCGGCAGGGCGAGCAGGTGAGGGCGGCGGGGCCGGGCCGGGCCGGGCGGGGGCACACCCCGACACTCCGCGCCGCGACGCCGCCGCCCTCTCTGCAGGTGCGGCTGCGGCGCTGGCGCTGCTGTGGCTGCTGGTCTGCGCTCCGAGGGACGCCGGCTGCCACCCCCTGACCGTGGCCGATCTCTTCGACCGGGTGATCCGGCACTCAGGCAGGATCCACAGCCTCTCCACGGCGCTCTACGCCGAGCTGGTGAGTGCCGGGCTGGCCCCGCCGCCGGGGAGCGGGGCTGCACCGCCGTGGGAGCGGCTGCCGACGGGCGGGATAGCGGAAAAGGCGGCGGGATGGAGGGTGGTGGTGGTGCTCTCGGTGTACGTTTAGGTGTTCTTCCCCCGTAGGAAAAACACTTTCCTTCCCGTGACAACGAGCTGGGAAGGCCCATTCGGAAGTGCCACACGTCGGGGATGCTGACCCCCAACGGCAAAGAATACGCCCAAAAAATCCCGGTAAGGGGCAACGGCGGCGACGGCGGGCAGAGACAGGGCAGAAGGGGGTAGGTGCCGCGAGGCTTGGCGGGGCGGGGGGAGTTGGAAGCGGACTCCGTGGGTCACACCGCCTTCTTTCTCCGCCCCGTGGAGAGCCCCGAAATGTCTCATTCATTATGCTGCGGTGGTCCTCCACTCCAGTTGGGCTGGAGATAGGCAGCGAGGTTTTTATGCTTCTGGAGCTTCATCAACCCGGATGGAAGACGCTGCTAAGTTTTGACCCCAAACAGGTGCACATCACAGAGGTATTGCATATGAATCATAAGTTAGTTGAATTTTAAATCTATATGTTGTTACCTATGCTCAGATCATATATACTAGTTATAATAAGGATATTGCAATAGTACTTCATCAGAATGACTGACAGACATCCTTTGATTTTGTTGTGGCAAACTGTGGAACAGAAACTTAGAAACGTGTGTGTGGCAGAGAAGTTAAATTAATCAGTATCACTGCAAAGTACAAAAAGCAATCAAGAGAAAGAAATAACAGTCATTATCTCTGAATCAGTAGTTAGGTAAGGGGAACAGCAAATTGGTTTACATCACAGTTGTGATGGCAAAGAGAAAAAAAATCGTTATTAGTTCAGAGAAGAGTAGGAAGAGTTTCTTCATATAGAGAAAAAGCAAATTGTGATGTTAGGGATACACCAGTGGGAGAAACTTTTGCCTCCAGGAGACAGACAAAGACAAATGTTAACGTTTTGTTGTTTGGTTGTGCTGGAGTAAGGAGCTTCCCCCAAGACGTCCTTCTAGAAGGCCCCCTGGAAGGGCAGTGGGAGATCAGGCCCTGCTCATATTAGTTGAAAACATGACAAATACAACTTTTGGGTGTTATTATAGAGACAGAGTGGTGTTTAAGTACTGAATTGCAGATGTAAATCTTAATCCCATTGAGGTTTCACAATGAGACTAAGAGTAGTCATATGATCTGCTGCAAAGTAACAGAGACATCCTCTATTGTTTTAATTTATAAGAGAGAAGAACTAACTCACCTGATACTGAAACTTTTGCAAGCCTGGAAAGAACCACTTTCCCACTTCAACCAGCATATTGAGCACCATCAAGATCTACCTGATGACAGCCTTAGCAAAGCTAAGCAAATCAGCAATATGGTACATGAGCTGAAGACTGGAGTTGAGAAAGTAACAGAAAAGGCAAGTTTTTGATGTAGCTTTTATTTATACCACTTATGTGGCATGGGTGACTTTGGGGAGGGGGCAGTGTCTACTCCTGCTTGGGCTTGGAGGCTCTTACTCAGCAAAATGCAGGACTTTGTTACAGATGCAGTCATCTTTCTGTCAAAGGATGTGATTTAGTTTATAGATTGGCAGATACGTAGATGGCATTATAGGAGTCTATATCTGTGAGGCAGTATTTTAATATGAAATATATGAAAGACACACATGAGTACAAAGACTAGAGCCTTTTGTAGCTTCATATATAATCCAGCAATGACTTGAGTTTTCTAGGCCAGTAGAGAAGATGTGGGTAGACCATGATAAATGCTTAATAATTGTGTTAAGTTTTATTTGGATTTACATTCTAAATAATTCAAGTATCACTGCTGTCTGATGCAAAGAGCTCCTTCCTAAGCCAATAATTTTGTGCTGGGAGAAGTTCTTCAAGACAACAGTGACATTGCTTCAGTCTGATGTCAGTCACAAAACAATTTCAAAACTCCATTCCAAATTATGGCAGATCATATATAAATAATTGGATAACATTTTTTGTTATTTCCATTTCTGTCTTCTCATTACTAGCTAGAAGTCCTGACCCTTGCATTTTTTGTGCATTTTTATCTAAAATTAACTGTAGTTCTGGCTGAACAAATGAAATCTGTGTGTCCATTCTCTAAAATGGCCACACCGCCAAGGTGTCTGTTTCACTAAAAAAACTGATTAATAAACTAGTATCTTACACTAGTAGATCACCTTTCAACTTCATGAATACAGGTGGGGAATACAATTTTTAAGATGGTAAGCAGCTCATCACTAGAACATGCCGAATTGTACCCTGCTCTAAAATGCAGCCCTGGTTAGGGTGACTCAGAGTTACAAATGCAAACTCCATCATCCAAATGCAGCTATGGTTTTGGGGTTAAAATGGCCTTAAAGTTCAGAAGTGTTCAACCTCAAAGCTTGACCTTTGCTTCATTCTGTAGACGAAGCAAACTCTAAACTAGATACACACTTTTGGTATATTTACCTGCTTTATTTTTTCTAAAACACCTTTGAAGGTACTACTAAGAAGCAAAACTTTCAAGTATTGACCTCTCTGTACTATGGATGTACCACAGGGTAGAATTACAATTACAAAAAAATTAATGCACTCCATATTTTGCATCTGTGTTTTTCTGTTAAGACAGAAAAATTCTAAACTTGCTTTTGTTATGAAGCACCTACTCTGAGAGGTGATCACAATCTGCAGAATTCACCAGGTTAAATAAACAGCACTGGTGGATGCTCATGTTAGAAGCTTCCCTTCACAAAAAGCATTAAAATAAATGGCAAAAAAAATCTCAAGACTGATTTGCTATAATACTTCAAGAGGAAACAAAAATTACCAAACAGGGGTACCTCAAACTCAGATGGAGCATTCATTACTAGTGTATCAAATCATTTCAGTCTAGTCTAAAAGTTGCAGAGATACCATAAGGATAAAAAGACAGTGTTATTCTATGTAAGGACCTTTACATATATCTTCAATTAGTATGTGAAAGATCTGGAGTAGCACAGCCCAATGTAGTGACACCTCTGTTGACTTCTGCAGTAGTTTTCAAGATCTGTTGTATGAATAGTTACAAGGTGTACTTCTTTTCCTGTTTTTAATACAGATGCAGTCAATGGGGATCATCAGCAATTCATTAAATGGAATGGCATCATCTGAGGGCACTGCTTTATCAGCTAGTAATGAAGCAAACGCGATGAGTGACTCTGACTTCATTCACTGTTTTAGGAGAGATTCCAATAAAGTACAAAGCTACTTAAAAATTCTCAAATGTAGGATTATGCCAGAAAATAGTTGCTAAATTGTAATCCTTTGACAAGCAGTCTTCAGCACGTTGCTTATAAAGATTAAATAAAATAGAACTTCCAAATTATCACTTTTAGGGTAATTTTAATAGGGAATTGGTTTTGAAATCCTTTGGCAGCTACCTGACGCAGTTGACCAATGTAGATGAAATACTAAATAAAGCATCATGTGTGTATGTTGGTTAAGGAGTACTATAGCATTAGATAAATAAATGTTCTTGCACGTTACCCTGTAACAGACTATATTATGGCTGATTCACACAGTTTAGATATATACACAGAATTACAGGATGGCTTGGGTTGAAAGGGACCTGAAGGATCACTGAGTTCCAACCCCCACTCTGCCATTTGCAGGGTTGCCATCCACTAGATCAGGTTGGTCAGGGCCCCACCCAAGCTGGCCTCGAACATTTCCAGGGATGGGCCATCCACAACTTCTCTGAGCAACGTATTCCAGTGCCTCACCACTCTCTTCAGTGAAGAACTTCTTCCTAATATCTAATCTAAATCTCTCCTATTTTAGTTTAAAACCATTCCCCCTTATCCTACGTCTCTCTACCCATGTACAAAGCCACTCTCCCTGTTTTTTATGAGCCATCTTTAAGTTCTGCAAGGCTGCAGTGAGGCTTCCCTGGAGCCTTCTCTTCTATAGGCTGAACAGTGCCAACTCTCTCAGACTGTCTTCACGAGGTTCTTGTAGGCCCACTTCTTAAGCTTGTCCAGGTTCCCCTGGGTGGCATCCCCTCCCTTCTGTTGTGTCAGCTGCATTGCTCAGCTTTGTATCTGCAAACTTGCTGAGGGTGCACTCCATGCCACTCTCTGTCTCATTGATGAAGATACTGAAGAGCACCAGTCTCAAGACAGAGCCTTGAGGGACAGCACTTGTCACTGGCCTCCACCTGGATATAAGAGCCACTGCCCAAAATTCTCTGGCTGCATCCAACCAGCCAATTCCTTAACCACCAAATAGTCCAGTCTTCAAACCCATGTCTCTCCAATCTGGAGGTAAGGATCTCAAGTGGGACCCTGTGGAAAGCCTTGCAGAAGCTGAAACATAGTTACAACATAGTTGAAAGTAAGATTCAATTTGTTAAACCTTGGAACATCTACATACTATCCATAAAGTATATTTTTACATAAAGAAAATGTTTCTCCCCATTTCTACATACATACCTACCTGCAGAACACTGCTCAACACTGAAGAGTGGCATAGATGTTGATCAGTTTGTTTAACTGCAGGGCCTACGCCAGACTTTTAAGTTCACATCATACCTCTTACTGATTTCTGTGGGCTTTCATACGTGTCCCATAAAATCTAGTATTTTTATTCATTTTGAATGTTCTTTTATATCTGTAATGGCTTCACTGATTTCAGTAGAAACTCCTAAAGAAAAAGTTTCTCTGTGAAAAATAGGTCAGATTTCTCAACCAAATAGCATTTCAGTCCAAGGGCTGAGCAGGGAGTAGCAATAAGTTTCTTTCCCATTTCACATGCTGACACGGGCCTTGAGTTTTACAGTAGTGATGACGAGTTCGATAGCAAATAAAAACATGAAAGCTGCCAGATACTTTATGGAAATCACATTTTCCTAGCAGCAGAGTAGTGCTGCTGGCTGTGCATAGAACAAAACTTTGCATTCAGAGCCTAACTGAGCCATTTAAACAAGCAGTTATAATCAGTATGGTTTTATCTTTAATATTCTTGAGTATTTTACCACTGAATGCTCTTTTCTGGCCTTACATGATCTTGATGGTTGCTGACAGTAGCAGGAGCTCAGGCAGCCAAGAATGAGGAGTAAAATGCTGATTATTTAATAATGATACTGAGTTTGGGCTAGAGAGACCTAGCAGGGAAAGATCTCAAAGAAGCATTTATGCAGACCAGAGAAACATTTTCAGTTACATCCCTGTAACTGCCAACATCCTCAGATATCTCCTATCTGGTAGATGGCTGATGTACTTTTGCAGCTAGAAGCTGTGAGTGCTCACAATTCGTGTCTGGTCCCTCCTGTGACAGGTACAGTAGAAAAGCAATGGGTCACATCGTGCCTGCCCTGAAGAAGTTATTAGCTGCAGTTCCTTAAGCAGTAAGATACCACAAACAGATAATGAAATAGCAGCACTCAAGGGCAGATTTTGAAGAAATTCTGGAAACAAAACACAGCTCCAAAGAGAGCAAAGGAAGGCTCCTCTGAGCAAATGGACAGAACCAGAGGGGGATGCCCACACTGCCTGCATCTACCTGTGATCACCGAAGATGTAGTAGCAGTTAATAGCTGTAGCATTGATGCGGCCACCTGGTGTAGTCGCAGTCCCGGAGTACAGCAGCCCGCTGGCGGTGTGTGCCTCCCATGCCAGCGAGGGGTCAGTGCTGGCTCCCAAACTCTGCAGTGGGGCAACCGCGCCTTCACTGACGAGACGAGCGGTGCCAGGGTAATGCCGCCGTGTACCGGCAAAGACACGACAGCCACCCTGCGCCAGAGGCGAGAGGTGACAGACACGGGAGGGGTCACTGCGTCGAAGAGGCTGACGGCAGGAAGCTCCCTCCGGACCGGCTGTGTCCCGCCCCCCTCCCCGGGGCACCGCGGACGGGGCTGACGCGCTGCGCCCCGCGCTTCCACGGGGTGGGAGGTGGCCGTGTTCCCATGGGAGGTGGCCGCGGTGGCAAGTAATTGCAAGCGAATTGCAAGGTGACTCAGAAATCAGCCGTACCCGCAGCTGGCAGGACCTCCCAAGGGGTGCAACTGAGGGTCAGGTGGAAAACGTCGCAAACAGAGCAGGTCATACAAAAAACTCTCATCTCCTCCAAAGTGCTAAACCCTGGGAACGTTTTGCTGTACAGAAATGTGAAAATAGAGAGAATGAGATAGTGGGTGGCACACGAGGAACAAGAGTGCACCGAAGTGTTATCCACAGTCATTCATCCTCATTAGTGCTGTATTTCAGTTTTGCCTTTGGCTGAGGCGAGGCATGTTGGTAAAACAAAAGCCTTCCTATATTGCTAGCATTGCCTTGCTTCCTCTTGCGACTGAGGAATCTACTGAGCAGTGGGCTGAAAAGGGCATGTTTTTCTCTGTGGCCACCGATGCCTCAAACAGAAATACCAGTGACGGTTGCTTTTTGCACAAGGGAATACTTCATCTCCTGCATGGTTTCCTCCAAGACAGCAGCGTAACTGATTAGGACAGTTTGATAATGTAAAATTGTGCGCTACTATCAAGTGCTTTGGAGTTTCAAAATCCATCACTTTTATACTAGAATATTAATTTAGGAGAAACAATTCTGTAAGTTAACAGAAAATCAGAAAATCAGGATTGGCTTCCAGTAAAGCACTGGCATCATGTGCAACAAAATAGGTAAGTCACAGTATAATATCCATTTGTGAAACAATCTGTTTCCATTAAACTTCCTTGTCAACCAAATAAATTTAAGATTTAAAAATATCTCCATTGTTCTTCTGACCTTATTCCATGAAACACTGCAGGATAATCCCAGAATATTTACATTTTTGTACAGTCCAATTAATGTTTTTCAACCATTAGAACTGGCTTTTGCACATCAGAGATTTCCTCATCATAATGTTTCCATTTTTTCAGAATGATAAAGGATACAACAGGGACACTCCCAGTGACTGAAAATTCATTTTTTTCCTTTCATAATGCGCTAAATGGTTTTCATAGGGTATCTTAAATTTAGACTGAATCTCGTAAGTGCTGATGTCTGCATGGCAGATTAAGTAACTAATGTCACTTGTAGTTTAGCTCTTATCTAAACCCACATGAGAGCAAAACAGAAACAAATTGAAACAGTCTTCTATGCATAATATTAATTCATGTTCAGCTGCCCACATTCAAATACTGACCTGCAAATAAAAATTACTTGGAAGTACAGAAGAATGCCTCAAGGGTTGTATGCTTATAAAAAGTGGCATTTCAGAGTGTTTTAGCAAGCACTAGAAGATCATTGTAGAGATGTTACCTTCTGACATCCCTGTCCACCATGGTCAGCTTCAGTGCGCAGAATTACAGTCAATGTAGAAACAAGGAGTTGCCATTTTCTGGCCATGAATTCTGCTGCAAGTCTGCATGGGGAGCATCTCAGATCGAGGTTTAACTTTCCCAGTTTATCTTACATAGCAGCAGTCACCAGGTACGTAGCTTAGAACTATGCTCATTTAAAGACTTCCACAGTCTCTGACAATTTCGTCCACTGTGAACCTTTCCCTGCAGGGGCTTTTTGGTCTCCCTGTGGTTCAAAGCTGAGTCTCAAGTTAACTGGGCCCTAATTCCTCTCTGGTCCTTTCTAAAGGCACTAGATTTACAGCTATAATCATGAAATTGGTTTGTCTTTCTGTCTAGTCTGTGAAAATCAGTAACAGTCTAGTTGGTAGAAGGTGCTGAAGCATGTGAATGTACTTAATTTATGCCAGTCTTTTGACTGCAGAAATATTTGTCAGAGGAGCTGTGTGGCTACAGTGATGATAACTGGTATCTAAAACCCACTACTAGTAAATCACAGCAGCTAAAACAAATCTGATGTATTACTGCAGCTCAGAAGTGACATTTGACCATTGTATTGTACTACTGCTCCAACACTGAAGTTAGTAATGCAGTTTTGTGCTTTAAAGCACCCTGTTCTCCTCAGCAGATCATAACAATTATTTCCTGTTTGGCAAAGGATCAATAAAAACAAAATAACTTCCAAAAATAATTCTATATTGTAAATCTGTACAACTAAAGTTTAAGTGCTGACACAGCTGTGGTCAGCAAATCCAGTTTTTAATGATGTTATATGAGGTCCATGGAGGAGCTAGCTGGCCTCTCATGTTCACAGTCTCACCGCCGTTCATATGCACTAAAACACGACTGGCTGTGGCTGATACAGACGCAAAAATCTGCATCATGATACATTTCAAAAGTCCAAGAGCCAGACCTAGAAGGAAATCGGCAGCCTCTTCTTAGGTATCAGGGAAGCTCCTCTGCCTGACTTTAAGAACATACTTTGCAGATCCACATTCAGACCCGTCTGGAGGATCTTCAATAGGTGGGATGAGAAAAGCCTCTCCTGTTCCTGAGGCTGCTGGGTTGGCCAGTGAGATCCCTGTGTCAGAAGCACAGCCTGAGAGCGTGGAAGTCTGCAGCTCAATTAACAAAGCAAGTACTGAGTCTCAGCCCTTTCTCCCTTTCCTTGTTGTATTCTGTATTACATTAGCATTGATAAGTTGCCAGAACAAACAGAGAGGTGCCCAGCAAGTATAAGTATCTGCTTTGTTTGCAGCCTCTGAAGAGATGAGTTTTTTAACTGTGGTTTGCAATTTGAGATACCCGAACTCTCCCCAGTCCCAGGATCCCAGTAAATGGCCTTCATAATACTCCACAGCCTGTAACTATAGTCTCAAAATGCTACACATAAGAAATACCTCAGATACCCTACAACCATGCAGCAAGATCATCCACCAGGTCAAATCCTTGAAGTCCGAGTAGCACATTGCTGGTTTTAACCTAGATGTCACTGGTATCTATCATGTCACTCCCTTACACCAGCTGCACTTTACACCTTTCACCTCTGCACTGTGCCTGTTACGAAGCAGTTCAAATATCTGCTGGGTATTTTGCATACTTGTGCTCTCTCTGTTTTTTCTAAAACTAGTATGCATACAGTATTTGAAGAAACCAAATACTACTTGATCCTTCACAAAGAAAAGACTGGCATTGTAAATATATTTTTATATTCGTACTGGGTGCTATTTCTCATTTACCAAGTTTATATCAGACTATTTTAGATATAATTCAAGATTTATATATATGTTTTTAGTGTTTTTAAAAAAGCTTGATCAGTATTTTCAGGTAAAGAATGTTTTATCTGGCATACTGAAACTCCATTCTAGCTGTGGAGTAAGAATACTGATAGGAGGTGTTAAGAGATTTGGAGGACCTTGAAATGGTTTAAGTTTTAACAAGCTACAGTGAAACCAGAACTTGTTGAATTTAAAACACCTGTAATACTGCAACTGTGAAACCAATTCTGCATGAGCCTTGCTTGATCTTTGTCTCAGTGAGACACCTTTCAGATGTATTCTGTTCAGCACATCAGCTCACAGTTTTGACAGCAGATCACATTTTGTGCTTGCAACACCATGAACTGAAACAATTTCCCAGGGAGCATTTGAATCACATCTCCCATCTCCAAAAGTGTTGCTTCTAACACTGATGCTTCATTGACTTGAAGTAAAAGACTATGAGCAGCTGGGAAGACTCCCTTTTCATTAAAGGTGAGATTAAAAAACCCTCACCACCCCCACCATACAGATTTCCTCCAAAATGGGAAGCACTGATGAATATACACGCACACATATACCACCACCTGATGGTAATCTGGAAATACCTGCAATGACATTTCAGAGTTATCTGGGCTACTAACACTTGCTGGTCCTTCAGGCAGGAGCTGGTCAAACAGGGCAGGACTTCAACACCAAAATCATCCCCATGTGTACAATCTGTCTGTCCCCCACAAAGGTTTTAGGCAGAATCTGAGTGGGTTCTGGGATTTCAACTGCAAGACAGGAATAAACTCCTCACATTACTGAACTGTACATAACACATGTTCGAGGGCTTTCTGAGGGTAGGTATTGAGGCAGCTTACACTAATGAAGGTTTGTAAATATAGAAAGAGATAACTTGATTTTTCTGTAATTTCTTTTTTTCTTTAAACCAAGCATAGGAAATCACATGCAAGGAATGTCACATAATGCAAGACTAGGATTGCACAGTTGGCCACTGAGAAGGCAGGACATGCACAAGGCAAGATACAAAACTCACCTGATCATGCATAGATTTTATGATACAAGTGTCATCAGTGCAATCTCAAGTTTTTTAGCTGCAAATGTGTGTAAACTTCTCTTCCCAGATAATACAATGTAACAAGGGGAATAGTAGATCGTCTACCAAAAGGTAAAAAATTAAATAACCATTTACTCCACAACAATTGTATGGCTTTTTGAAAGATGTACAATACAGTTCAAAATATTTGGAGCTCAAGGCAAGAATAATCAGAAACATTCAAGGCATATATGTTGAGAAAAGCCAGACTAGATTATCATAATCTTTTGCCTATAACATATATGAATGCCAGAAAGAAAACAGTCCCTATAAAACCATAATGTTCTCCAAAAGGTTTTCCCTGTAACATAAAATATCTTTAGTCTCTCGTCTCAACAAAGGCATCCATAAATGCATGAAAAGGAAAACAAACGTTACGTTCCCATCTTGAGCTATAGAGATTTGCAAATTAAACAAAGAAAGATATACTTAAATTCACAGACTGATCTCCTTAAATTGGATTAAGCAAACAAATAATTTCAAGTAGCTTTAATAATATTTGAGGCTACTTGTATTACACAGAATACTGTCCTGTCTTTGATACAGACATACGCTACTCTGTCTGGCACCAGTTTAAACAGGAGTAAGTCAGGAACAAGGCTACTATGGCATGTCATCTCCATAAGTACTTTTCTGAAATGGCTGTAGTAGCAATTTTTCCAGATACGGGTCTGTCGCTTAGTGCATTTTAGCTACAATTCTGCATACTGTCATTACAGTTTTGAAATACAAAAGATTCTACCAACAGCCCAAAAAAAGGACACTGACATTTAGAGTTAAGAATGCTGGAAGATTCATGCATAGGTGAAAAGACAGAGGTCAGTGAACTGCACTTCCCAGTAAACACTCTCATCAAAGTTACTTAAACATGGAATGTTTTATAAATTAGGTTGGTTGTCTTTTAATATTGCATACTTTATCAGGGTTATCAGCTGACCTGTGACCATACTATTTAAAGCTAATTGAATAATGACATAGGTGAGGACAGATGGAGAAAACACACCAAAAACGCTTATGTTTGTCCATATGAATCTACTGTGTTATTTCATGAATTTCAAAAAGAACCCAAACCCACTTACTATCTTGAGAGAAACAAAAGTTCTTCTTATCTCATGCACAGAAGAAATTAATTGGTCTGACTACAATGAGAGATAAAAGTGATTCTCTATTAAAAGTGTTTTTAATGAGCATCACATACAGTGCAGATGTATAAATCAGAGCACAAATTCAGCTTCATGCTCTTCACTACATTTTACTTACCATCAGTTCCTATTTTACTTTTAAGGTCAGTACAAGACTGGAAAAGACACAAGAAAAGACTGAGTATTGAAGAATACTTCTTAAGTCGTTAGTTGTTTGTAATTTTAATGGTGTTAGACTTTACATATTTTTGAAGCATAAACTAGTTAGCTTTACAATGTTCAAATACTGTTAATCTTAAAAGACTGATCATTTGAAGCCTGCACTCTCCCACTCCATTTACAAACTGCCCCTATTCCCTTACACTTGATGATGCCTTGTTTGCAGTGTCTTGGTCAGGATACAAATAGAGTGGGCTCTGCGACGAATTTGCTCTTGGAGGTGGTTGTGTGCTATTCAGTCTTTCAGAACTTCCTGGAGAATTCCCCCTCCACCTTGGACTTGCCTGCTCTTCAGACACTTCCCACACAGATGGGCATGGGGAGGTAAAATTCATGGTGGATCGTGAGAGGTAGTTCTCCTGAAGACCTTCTTCTTGGAGGCACCTGTTAGAAAGCACTTCTTTTTCTTTGGAGTTTCGCCATTTCATCCTTCGATTCTGAAACCAAATTTTCACCTGTTTGCAAGTTAATGAGAGTTTATTATCATTCTTTGCTTATTATCACACTTTGCCCTAACAAGTGGTTTTTTTTCTTTCCATCCTCTTAGTTTCACATTCCTTCCTTATTCATTGTTACAGTAGAGATCCAGTGAAGCCAGCTGACTGACATTATCTGAGGATTTTCCCATCACTATTTACTACACCTGGACCAAATATTCTCCTGACTTTCACCACCTACAACAGGTAATTATTTGGCTTAGACTGGAAAATGGACAGCTCAATAGCTAGGGATAGAAGAGTTTCCTATAGCAACATCCTTCTAAGACAGAAGAGAATTCCCAGAGAAAATTTGTATCATCACTAAGAAAACTAAGTGATAAAACTGTCATATTAGGAATTTGACTACATTTTGTGAAATTTTTTAGGCAGCACACTGGTGAATGCAATTGCGCATTTCCATTGAAATAGTTTTCCTGCAGAGATCACAGTACTGTACATCACACCGAGGAACACCACACACTGCTTGTTTTTGTTTATTGTTGCAGTCCTTGCAATGGTGTCAGAGTCATCAGGTTGCAAGGAACCACCAGATCTAAACTTCTGTGCAAACTGGAGCCAACTGCAAAGTTAGATCAAATTGTTGAGAGCCTTTTCAAATTCTGAAAATCTCCAAGATAAAGATGATGAGAGCTCCCATCACCATTCCCAGGTTTTTCTGCCCCCCCAGTCAGCTTCTGCACACATATCTTAAACACTTTCAGTCCTGCTGCATGCAAAGAAACAAAATTGTACTGTCACTCTTTCAGTATTTCAGCTGCAATCTAGAGGGCTGCATCTACTTCAACATCTTCAGAACACCACCTGTCAGCAACTACCATGTTCATTTTCTGCTGTTACATGCCCTCACAACCTTTTTTTTTTTTACAGTTTCTTTCATGTTTTGTGCTCTTCAAGCCAGGCTCTTTCCCTTTGTTTTTATCTGCAGATAGGTGAGGTCTCTGAGATTCCAGATTGGGCTACTGCTGCTCAGCACCACTACTAATGCAGCTGTTCAGTCAGAACAGCTCACTGGAGGCATTAGACCCTAAGCTAAATTCTAAAATCCCGAAGTAGACGAACTCAGACTTAGGAGAAAAATCCCATGAAATGTGAATTGGTAGGTGAAGTGGGAGTGTTTTAGAAGGCCACCCTGCAAAGTTTTTCTTCCTATGGCATCTCTCAGCTCTGAAAATCTCCTTCCTTGTGCTGTCAAGTGTCTTTCCATAGGAATGGTTGCCTGTTTCTTGGGGCAGAACAGTTTCAGAAGTGCTGTTGACTGCCTTGTCCCTAGCTGTTCATCTGTCAGTGCAAAGAGTGCTCAGTGGAATGAAGGAATGATCTATGCTCTGATGTTTTTTCCTGCCTACATCACTGCTTCTTGAGAAGTGGGATGGAGCACAGTTCCCTACCACAAAGCTTCTGAGGGGGCTTTGTCAGCCAGCAAAAAAAAGGGAGTTGGAAATGAAATGCAGAGGTCATGTTTCCTTGTGTGGAGCGATCAATTTTTCAATGTATACATACAGGAAATAAACCAGGAAACTGTTCAAGTATTCCCTACTTTAAACTGCCATTGATTTACTGAGGTCTTTGCAGCTAAAAGAGCTCAGGGCTGCCCCTGCACTGTTCAATTTTCCTCCTTCAAAGCTATTTTAAAGATTTTTCCCCAAAAGGACATTCCTTACCTGAGACTCTTTTAGACCCAGGTTAAGGGCCAGTTTCTTCCTGTCTGTTTTACTAATATACTTCTGCTTCTGGAACATTTTCTCCAAAGCTTTTCTCTGGTCTTCAGAAAAGACAGCTCTTCTTAATATGCCTCTCCGGGATTTGGAGTTAGACTCCTGGGTCAGAAGAGGCAGCACACTTTCCTCCCCTAGTGGAAATAGATGAGAGTTTCCCATAACATCTAGCACATATCAGAGAAATATTAAGTGCTGTTCATTATAATGCTTGCAGATTCTTGTCCCACTTTTGATTTGTTGGTGTTATAAGTGTGTTGTAATGCTTCAGTCATGTTCATTAAGGATTAAATCTTCACTTGGATCTAGAGATGTTGTCAGTAGTCCAGAGTCTCCCCCTGACACAGTACAAAGTAAATCAGATGAGTTCATAGAGGAATATTAGGACAGAGCCCATGATACTGCAAAATTCAAATACAGTCAGGGAGAAACTTCACTTTTCTTTGCCTGTTGTCACCACTAAATAAACTGCAACAAGTTTACCTATGAGTTTATTTACCCCTCGTGCAGAATGTAAAACCAGATAAAAGTGGTCTGTAATACTGATTCAAAGAAACTAAGTAAGCTTTCCTCTATTTTTTTTTTAAAACTAATGAAAGGCTTTCAGAGTGAACTACTTCTCAGAAAATCCCTGGTCATTCACTAAGTAATTCTGGAAACTGCAGCAATTTCTTTATTAGAGGATTTGGAGAGTACTTGGACTTACTCCTTTCAGCCTGATTTCTAATCCTTTGACATCTCATAGCACATCCTGGGAGGGCAGTTTTCAATGAATCCAATCACAATCCCTTGATGCATGCCTAGAGGGAGCCCTGCCCTGGAAAACAGACTCAAAGCTGGGGGACAGAGCTGCAGTGGAGAAGTGGAAACGTTCACACAAACAGCACAGAAACCCCAAGACAAATCTCTTGTGTTCCTCACACCCAATAAAACCTAAAGCCATAGTGCTTTCCCACAGTCCCTCTCCCCTAGAAGGATATGGTGTATGAGAAGCAGTCCTTGGTGAGAGGCTTCATATGCCTCCAGTGCTCCCAGCTTCCCCAAATACTCATAGAGGGAGCAGGAGCAGGGGCCAGTTGAATAGGGCCCATCATCAAGCACAGCATGTGTTAATTGGAACAGATGCAAGCAGGCCAGGAAACAGCTGCACCTTGGCTCAGAAACCTGTGCCATGGCTGTACAGCCACTGACACTTTGCAATCTTTCTGTCGGAGTGGCAATTCAGATGCAAGCTGCCCTCCTGTTGTTCACCTTCTCACATCCAGGGGCCTAGACTGCCCTCCCAGCTTACAGTTACAGCAGCTGCAAAGGTGTGTTGCTGCTCAATTCCTACCAAGGATCTGATCATTTTCATATCGAAGCCAACGGCAGATTTCCCCTGAAAAGCCAGTTCTTTAAAATACTGAACATTTTTTCGTTAAAAAGTCTATCTATTCTAGTCAGCTGTAATGGGGTGTGGGGAAATAAAATACATTTTTTCAATTGATATAGTGCTCTTGCAAATACTAATGAAATCCAGAGGCAACTTCAACAAACTGTTCCTTGGGGCTACACCACAATTCAACTTCTGTATATTATACATATATACACATGGGTATATGTATCTTTAAACACTCACAGAAAAACAAACACACATACACTGAGGATATTGTAGTATAATGATGAGAACTGAAGTGTGTACATGTATGTCTTGCAAAGTTGACTAAATACTTTTGTAGTCATGTGTTACTGGTTTGATATTACATACACTACCCCTGCATCCTGCTTCCAGCTCTGATCAGTAAAGGAGCAGTATCAGAAGCTGAGCAAGTGTACAATGATGATTCCCTAAAGTAACACTACCACTGTGAAACATTACTGATTTAGAGACCATTGCATTCTGTCAATTCTTTTCATGAACTTTTCTACATGTCAAGAAATAAAGATCTTTATATTTGTTCATCATAACAGCCTGTGGTAAAAAATAGTTATTATGATTTATAATGTTACAGTATAAATAATCCTTAATTTATACAGATGTATTTCAATTTTCAAAATTATATCTAAGACCAGATACAAAAATCATAACCTACTGGTTAATGTCCTGGTATTTATTACACTGTGATACAAAGTCAGACTTCATCCAAACTGAAATAAACAATCTGCAGAACAAAAGTCAAAATACCACAATGGAGGTTTCCACAAAGGGCAAGCCAGGTTGATATTTCTTTGGAGAGTGCAGAGCCCCTTCATAACCCCCACTGCATGCTCCAATCATGCCCACAAAACTGGGGGCAAGCTAGGAGCCTTCCTTCCTCAAGCATGATTTCTCTCTTTCTTGGTCAAACTTAATGAATTTAGGTACCTTTTTCCAGGTAGCCTCTGAGTAGTTTCTGCTGAATTGTCAGCCATTCTCAGCTTTACTGGAAGGTACAGTCTGGCAGCAGCAGAACTGGTACCTTCTCTCATCCCTACTGTGTGATGAGAGACACCAGCAAGGAAAGAGGCATAACAGGGCTGGTCCTTGCCTCCCAGCCTCCATTCCACAATGGAGTTGTCAGCCAAGGACAGAGGACGCCAAATTGTGTGACCCTTTAAAATTTGTCTTGCCTGGCTGGCTGTTAACAGCCGATCAGCCAGGAAACAACCTCCTGCTGGAGGCTCAAGGCACCAATTAATTCCTGTACAGGCAGTATGTAGGGTCCAGCTTAACACCTGTATTAGACTAACTTAATAGTGAGGCATCCTTACACTCTAAGGCACAGTATGTGATGGATCTTAAAAGATTAATGAAACAAAATTTAATGATGAGCAGAATGCTCAGTTGCATTAGCAAACAGCCACTGGGTCAAAAAATCTGAAACCTACCCCCAACTGAGTAGCCTAGAGAATTTCTTTAAAAATAAGCCATATTCTAAAATAGACTCCAACTGTTACACAAAACCTAAATTTCAGTTTGTGGATTATAGGACTTTTCAGTGCAATGGCATAGGCAGTCATTTATACATTTCAACAATTCCAGAGAAATTAAATATGTCAGTTTGCAGCTTGTCACTCTGAACATGCAGCAAAAGGTTTTGTGTTCTGCTGACATAAATGTGACCAGCTATTTCCTCTGTTACTGGTTTGATTTTTGTTTTGTTTTGGGTTTTTTTAAGTCTTTCCTTTGTATCCTATATAGTGATAAATGTCCTCTTAATCTGTGGAACAATCTTCATTTGCCTTCATGGCAGAGACCACCTTGAAGGAGCAAGTAAAAGCTTTAGTCATGGTTTCCATTTTTTCATTAGAATTCAATACATTCTAGTTAAATGGACAATTAATAGGTCACTTCCAAAATAGTAGTGTATCAGTCCTGGTTAATAAACAATCCCCACAGTTGATAATGGGCCTATGTATTCAGCAAGTCCCTGTATACACTCAGCTCATCCACTAAATCCCTTTTCAGGTAGACAGGGTTATATGGGAAGATGAGCTAGAATGAGTCTATAAAAGTCAGTTTCATTCACTGCTTTATTTTTCAGTCAAGTGCTTTAAATGGTGTCCAGAAAATCTCTTGGAATGTGAGACAGGAGAAAAGACTGGCACATAGAGTATTGCTTTATGGCCATACAAAAGGGCAACTGACCCTTGCCCAAGCCTTTTCAATGTGAAATGGTTCCTAAAGTTCATCTGCACAGTGAAAAATTGTGGTGAGGTCGCGTGTGGATGAGTAAAGTGAAAGTGGTGATTGGTCATGGTGCTGTCAGCCATTGTGGGACAGCCGAGGCCATGTAAAACGCTCTGTGGGAAAGTGTCAGCCCCCTAAAGAGGTGCTCAGAAACTTGCAGCTCATTAAACTGCCAGCATTTGCTGCCTCACTTGTCAAGAATCATTCAACTTAGCAACTGCCCTTCTGAAACATTCATAAAAACCATGCACTTAGTCAGGAATGGTTTGAATGCAACTGTGATAAAAAAGTATATGCCAGAGCACATATAAACTCCAATTTTCATTTAGATTTGACATGCAATTTGTGCTTTTTTCTGTTTTGAAGAAAAAGGAGATGTTCCTTCTGTTTGCATTCCTGAGCCATAAACCCAAAATCAAGACTGTCCATTCTTACACTATGGCATGCAATCCTCCCAATCAAGGTTAAATTTAGTTTTGGATTAAATGGAAGTGTGTTCCAGTTCTTAATCCTGAACAGATAGTGTATACTGGCCAAAATTCTCTTCAACATACGTCTTCAATTTTTTACATTATGACTAAAAAAGATAAACAACATGTGCACACATTTGACTGCTACAAAAAGAATGACTGTTGTATTTAAATAATGCTAAGGCTTCCTGAATCATAATCTACCCCTAAAGAACATTAAAATGCAGCACACATTTTACGATCCTCCAGCTCTTTTCTTATTAGCAAATGTTTATTGACACTGATTTTTAAAAGAGTTACTTATTTTAAAGAATTGTTTCTAGCAAACTGAAAACAAGGCACTTTCCTAGGTTAGCTCTGTCTGGGTGTCTCAATGCCATTAGAAATCTCTCACAATTGCTCAGTGTACTTAAGTTTGATAAATCTTTGGAAACCCTCTGAATAGGATTGCTGTGATTTTACTAAGGAATTAGCTGCTGCCATTGCATCACCAATTAGTTTTCCAGAACACATTAAATCCTGCTGCTTTGGTTTACAGAATAACTCAAGCATTACTGATGAAGCATAAAAACTTACTTGGAAAAGCAGTGGGGGATGCAGGGTGCTGACAGGACCCACCGCAGCATGCTGAGTAGAATGGTGGAGCGCGGAGAAAAAAGTGTTTGGAAAGAGCTGCAAAGAAAGCATAGATCTAATTGATTATCCATTGAGCTTAGGTGATATTCGTAACAACAGTCCTCCAAAAAGTCAGTGTGTAAAGTCCTGCCCCACAAGTTCTTTTTCCTTTTTTCAAGATGGTGATATTTTTAAGGCAAACAATGATAAACCAAGTAATTGTGCTTTAATTTAGCAAGGTTATTTTACATGTGCAGCTTAGCTACAATATGCAAAACTCTCCCTATAAGAACGAAGCTTTGCAGACTAGAAATTTGCTTCTGTAATTGCTGTAATCCTGGGGGTTTTCCTAAATATTGGCATTGAGCACATTTTTTCAATAATACGTTGTAAAAATAATGAGTATAATGAATCTGAAAAAGTTATTTAAAAATAACTGTAGTAAGCATGACATCCTAGAAAAATAAATCAGCTTGTACTCCAGTGCCATTAATAGTACTCAAACCAATAATATCCTCAACAAGAAACCTTTATGAATAAAATTTATAAAATGCCATGAGATGAAACAGCTGAGCTCTACAGGCACAAACTACAGGGCCTGATTCTGTTATCCTGACTGTCAACTTAGTCTTGCTGGAAAAGTGTTTTAAATTTAAATAAACCACTTGCTGAAAGATCTGCTTGATACAACAGAAAAAACTGCTAAATCAACTCACAGAATTAGGTAATATTTGGTAAACTTTTTATGGATTGTTTTAAATCAAAGTCTCTCATATCCAAAAAGTGCTTCCAAATCACGGAAAAGTCTTTATTATCTATTTATCCATTAATTTTTTTCTATAAGGGCTTTTCCATAAATCCTAATTACCTTTCAATTTCTGCTTGTACTAGTCAACTATGAAACCTGGAATATTTTTTTGTTTCGAAAAAAGATACATCATGCTTGCTAGAACCATACACTTGTAAATGTGATCAGCATCAACACATCTATGTTACTTTCTTCTTTTGGTTTAGGCAGAAAAGAAGTGGCTCTAGAGACTGTACTACAGTTGTCCAAATCTCCAGAAAAAAACCCATTAGGTAAAAAAAAACAAAAAACCAAAAAACAAAAAAAACCCCCAAAACAAACAAACAAACAAAAAAAAACAAAAACAAAAAACAAACAAAAAAGCACAAACAAAAAAACCCCCAAGTAACTGCACACTCAGGTAAAAAAAAATTTTAAAAATCAACAATCAGAAAGAAAGGTAAATAGATAAATGTATCTAAGCCATGCTGCTAATTTTTAAAGTTTTTTCAACTGGAATTAAAAATAAAGATCACGCAATATTGGGTTTCTGAGTACTACTCAAAATTAGGTTTCTGAGTACGTATTAAGGCCTCAAAATAAGTCCTCTGACCCCTTAAATGTGCTGTTATCCCAGAGCAAAAAAATACCTATTGCAGTCAAAGTCTAAACATTTTTTAAAATATTAATTTGCAATTGCTGGTTGATAAGCATTTTGCCAGTACAGCTTTTTAATGAAACTTTGCTGTTTCTAATGAAATACAAATATATTCCAGGAGAAATTAACTGCCTGGTTTTGAGGCATATGCTTGCAATACATTTACAAAAAAGAATGATTTACACCAGGCATTAGTATTCTAAAGCTTCTTTTCCACACAAGGCCATCAAATGTGGAACCATGTCCTTAGAAACTTAAAATAGTCAAGAACATGCAGCCAAGTATTACCTATCCCATATATCCAACGGGCTTCAGAGCAACTGGTGGAGTGTGTAAGTTGGAAAGGATTCAAGTAACTCAAGAAGCACAGGAGCTGTAGAAGATAAATATCAGCCACCCTCCTGGACATGAGAGCTCGTTATTGACAGTATCTTTTATCCACTGCAATTTCCAAACTCCCAGGTGAAGGAGCTTTTCTTCCCTTCCTTGGGAGGCACATGCTTTTAATAAATTTCTCTTCCAGTCAGGTAAAACTCTCCACTTCTAAAAATACAGCTTAGAATATGGAAGATGCTGCACTCCGTTCCTTAACTTTCTTTTTAAATGTCTTGGATATTCCTTGGCTGCCATAGCGTCCTATTCCCTCCAATCATTGCTCCAGCACTTTGTTCATGCCACACAATTTTTGTCAGACATGTTGTCCTGTCCTTAATATTCCCCGCTGTGGTTTCTTAACTCTGTCCAGTTCCTTGCTCTGTTCTGATAAAATGGGGTTCATAATGGTATGTGATAAAACCAGAAGACACCTGGATAAATTAGAATTGAACAAGCTATTGATTCAGATAGACAGCATGATCCTGCAAATAATGACAGGAATAGGAAAGGACAGTTTCCTCCATTCACTAAATCTCTCACCAAGTAAGCTGCAAGCATAAAGGTCTGAAGATGGATCAGAGTAAAAACTTAGGCAAACTCTTTGCTTACGCGAACTCCAAACAAGCAATGTATTTCCATGGAAGTTGCTGACAATGATTTAATGCACTAGCACAGTACAACGATGCAAAGAGCAGAGATCTTGACCCTAATTCTGCTTAAGTCGATGGAAATCACGAGTCTGGCTTCCTTGGGCATTTTACTTAATTCTTTCAACAAAGTGCTGCTTCTTCTGCCTTGAAGCAGAATACTTGCTTAAGAAATAAGATGCAGGTGATATCCTCATGTAACTCTGAACAAAGAGGTTCCTGAGCCCATTTCTCAAGACTGATTCAGTCTAGATCCTGGGGAATAAACAATGGCATGATGTCTCTCTAAGCCAATAGCTCACATGTATCTCTAGTTCATAGACTTTTTTAACGTGCTGCAGCTATACTGAGGCACAAGTGAATTCTACACTATGTACCTGAAACTACATCCCTACATCTACTGAAGCGGTTGCACTCTAACCAATGTGCAGCAGTTATGTGGAGTTATATCAGTAAAAAAAAAAATCTGACATAATACAGGGATACTCAAATCTATCTTGGGAGTTCTAAATGCAAAAAAAAATGTTAATGCTTCAACATAACATATCCAAGTATATTTTTTATCTTTGATAAAAACAACACAGCTCACCACATTAAATGGCTTCCACTATCTGCCTGAAACTGCATTAACAGAATTAAAATAGTTCAGAGAAAAATCATATATTTGATATATATGTATTTCAGAATTATACTGAAATTGTGCCTGTAGAAATTACATAATACCTATCAGTTTTGAGAACAATAGAGAAAAAGCACTACCTATTATTTTCTTTTCATATAGATCATGGCAACTCTATCAATATCTGTTGGTCAAGAGACCTAAAGCAAACACTCTTTGCTGTTCACATAAGGCTGAAAATGGCTGAGATGTCAGAATATTAATTCTGACATTTTTTGGCCAGAATGAATTACACAGTAACCAAAAGGCAGCTGTTGCTCCCAAACATGTATAGGAACTTCAAGCAGGGGCCAAATGCTAAAAATCTGTGTTCAGGACACTTATGTATTTTTCTGCTTTACACCTCCATTTCATAAAAACTGATACTGTGTGGAACTAAGTGTTTCACAAAAGTCAGTCTTTATAGGTTTAGCTTCACACATGCATAAAAAGTATCAAAGTATGATACAAGTGCCTTCTGGCACTCCAAAAACTGCACTATATGCCTTAAAAGAAAATGTATTGGATTATATATACAAAAGTATTAAATATCTAATTTTTCTGTCACAAAACAAATTCTTTTTGACACTGGTGCTGTATGCAAAATTTTAGTAACAATGTTCACTACATATACTTTTGTGAATAGAAATTATTTTACAGACAATGAAATTATACTAAACTTGTAAATGAATCTCAAGCTTATCTAGTGCTAAAACTCAGAAAGCAGTTCAGATACTGATATTTTAAAATACACTGCCTGGTCTGAAGATTTCTAAATTCAAAAGCCCTTCCATTATAAAAAGTCATACCGACAGTGGGATCAGAAGTTTTCCTTCCAACTATCAATCATTTTGAGAGTAAGGTCCCTAAGTACAATCCAGCTCAAACAGTTACACAACTTTGAAAATGGCTTATTATTAAGGACACTGTCTGCTTTTCCTAATTCTGCTGTTGTGAAATAACTCAGAAAAGAGCGTAGGCTATCACCCATAAGGAAAGTGGGAAGGGGTGAAAGAAAAATGGCTATTGAGGGAAAGTGAACTGATGGTAAACTTCTGGTATTATCCATACAGGGTCCTTGACTGCACATGCTGCTAGTCTGTTGGGGGTTTTTAAATATAACTCATAAAAATGTGGTACCAACCTGTAAAGAGAGCTGGAATACCGCCAAAAAATTATTTGGAAAACTGCCTAGAGCCAGCTAACAAAACTAAGAACAGGACCAGAGAGACCTCAAGCTGCACAAACACTTTAATTCGAGTATTGCTCAGTCCACATGAACTGCTTTGCACAGTGATGCCTAGGCTCCAGCCCTGGCAGGAAAATTAAATATATTATCAGTAAAATCATAGCATTTCATCTGAAAATCTTGGATGGTTGTGCCCATAACATGGGCACAACTGCAATTTCCCACCTACATCCATTCTTGGCAATGATTAAAGCAGGCTTTTGCAAAGCTGTAGGGAAGCTTCCTGTCATGAAGAGCTCCCTGAAAATAGTCCAGCAGCAGCTCTGCCAGCTTAGTGATCTAGCAGAGCCACATTTCTGCTCCTGAACCACAAGCCCTGGACCTCATAATGAGTCATGGCTCTTTCCCTGGCAGTTACTGTCTTCAGAGTGCAATGTTCTAGCAGCAGTTGTGCACCTCCAAAACATTTCAACCAGTTGAAGAGAAGCCTCCATCTGCAAGAACAAAGCAGCAGCCACTGACATATCTCACCCAAAAGTGACTGCCATCACACAGAACTGGAAAAACATACTGCAAGAGCCTGTGGTGCAGAACCCCTCAGAACTGGCCTTCCTGCACCCCCAAAGTTACTATTTGCTTCCTATTTATTCCTGTAAAACACCATACGAATGCTCAAAAGAAGTCAAGCCAAAAAGGCAGTGCAGAGTAGAATACACCGATCAGTTTTAAGAAACTTGCAAACATTCATAGAAAGGGTTTTTAAGTTCTCAATATATATTTTTTTTAATCCTACACAAAAGGTGGATCCAAGAAGTGGGCTTGCATTTTTATGTTGGGTCTTGGTGGGGCTTTCAAAAATTGGCAGAGCAGCCCCCAAAAAGGGCTTGAAACATACTAACAGCATAATCATCATTTACACCTACAGCAATGCCATGGCCAAGAGCATCATGCTGCGGATTATCTGAAACCACATCAATCACTGTCAGTTTTCAGAGGCATCATGCACGTGCCTTTTTATTAGGTTGTAATTTGTTGTACGTGTTTTTCACTGCCTGAGGAAATACACCAGGCTCAGACTGGTGACAATACATGGCCAGATCTCACCTCTACAACCCAAAGCAACAACCAAACTCCACAATGTTTGCCTAAGACTCCATGGGTCCCCTGGTGTCAGCAGTAAAAGTGGCTTCTACCCTCTCCATGCCTTGTACACAGCCTTGCTACTGACAAGATGGGAATCTACCTGTGGATTCACCAGCTTTTTTTCTGGCTTTGTCTTTCCTCAGGATGCCCACATACTAGTGTGCCTCAGCACTTCATGATTACCAGTTCTTGTCAAAAGGGGCATCACTGTCAGTTCTCTATCTAAAAGTTCAGTGTCCTGCCTGAGTTCCTTGTCTGACCCTCCTATACAGAGTCATGAGAAGAGAGAAGTAGCTCTACATAACAATTAATCACCTTAAAACCGACACATAAGGTGTGTCATCCCCTGGAGGCATTTCTCTGTATTGCCTTATAGACTAGACAAGATGCCTACTTTTTATTAGACAGCTGAATTACTGTGACATTCTTCTTATCCTTCACAGGTAACATCAAAAGAATACTATTATCTGTACAGCCATGAAGACTCTAAAATTCAATTCAAATTTTCTTTGATTTTCAACATATTACAATTTGTTTAGAAATGATTTCCTCAAGCATGGCAAAATTAGGGTCAGATGCTGCAAGAGGACAATTCACTGGTTCTTCATTGTTGCAGCCCTAATTCAAAATCTTAAAATAGGCCAAAATGCACCATTTATTCCAGTGGTATGCACTAATTAGCCAAAATTTTCTACCTGGACCAGTCTTTACTTGTTGCAGTATTGCTAGCTCCAAATAGACAAAAGTCTCAAGATAACATAAACAGTGTTAGAATGAAAAAAATAACACATGGTGAATTCTTTTTTTTTTTTTTTTTTAACATGAGGGGTTTAATATTCTTACATTTGTACAAGGAAATACTTTTTCAAGTTGAAATTTGAGATATTCACAAAGGCACAAGGAGGTAAAATTCTCAACACACATTCAGAATACTCAAGAGAATTATGTGCTACAACTGCAGACAAAAGCAGGCTCTCAAGAAAAATTTTCATAAGCTTTTCAGCAAAAAGCAAAAGCTACTTCTCCAAAGTGACAAGTCACCTCAAAGAAACACAGTCCAGATTACTGAAAATATTTAGATGCATAATTTTATAAATATCAAGGTCTACATATCTGACATTTGAAACAGCCTCTTACTGCTTTATATACCTGCAGTTGTTTTCATTTTGAAAAAAAAATACCTCCCCTTTCTGCTATAGGGTCTTGATTGACCACAAAAGTAACATGTAAAACATCAGAGCAAGTTATTTTGCAGAGCTGCTTTATAAAAATGCAAAACACCTTCAGAGGGCAGTGGAAGCAGATCTTGCCTTCCAAAATTTAGGAGAATTTCTTAATAGAAAAAACCAGTAAAATAAAACCTGAAGTCCACACTTGAGAAGAGAATTTGCCTGATGAGATTAATCTTTACCACAATCATGTGTTTTCTAAAATCATGAGCAATATACTACAGGATTTCAGAACACCAGCTGTTTCTGCTGTACAAAATACACTTCACAGAAATTCACTAACTGTAGGCACAACTGATTCCATGGTTTCCCCTCAGTCAATTGCTTTTCTACAAACTCCACCACTTGTCTTCCTAGTGCAGCTCTGAGATCTTCTGGCAGTACCTAAATCTTGCTAAGGACCAAACTCAGGATTCTCTTCCTTCTACGGGATGGCACAGCGAGAGCAGCCAAAGGAAGGAGCAGTGTCCAGCCAATGCTCATAGTCCTCCCTGAGCCCAGACTGCCAGACTAGTAGCTGGGTTGAAGAGTAGCTGGCACTAGTCTAGCTCTGGCAGCCTCACAATGAGGACAACAGTTTGTCCTTTAAAAGCCATTTTGCAGCCACTCTTAAGATATGCTGGGCATTCCAGACCAATTCTATTAAATGGCTCGCGAAGTTAACTGGAAACAGGAAACGTGCTGGACAAAGGCTATGATTTCTAATACTTAGAAAAACTTCTTTGCTTCCAAAGACAAACTTTTAAAACAATGATGGTGTCTCAGTGCTCCTGGCAATCAGGGAATAAGAAAAGATGCCAAACAGATATCCCCACCTTAAAGAAGTTTCTATCTCCAGAAAACACCAACAAAACAAGAAAATCCTAAGACTTGTCAGTCAACTTGTTGCCTGAGTTAGAGGGAGTCAAGGTAAAACATTAGGCACTTCCTCGTCTTTCATTTTACTGAAAGCTAGTGTTACATGTTGCCTGAGGACACACCCTGGCTGCCAGTTGGCTTGAAATCAATAATTAATAAGCATTAGTTCACTAAGAAGAGGTCCAAAAGGAAAGAAAAAACATCAATATTAATAGCAAATAAATACCAAAATATTAGCAATCAAATATATATTAAATTTCAGTAATTTAATTATCTCCTGGTCGTCATAAGGAAACACAAGACACTTTATTAAATATAGGAAATAAAATATGTTTGATTCACTAAGTATTACACTATAGAACTGTTGTCATCACCTGAGAAGGAAAAAACTGACATTATTTTCCAGAGATTTGGCCTGCAGAAGACTTGGTTTAATCTCCTTGCAATGCTACCAGTTTTCTGTATTATCTCAGGTAAGTCACCTCATTTCTTTTTGTTCCAACTCCTCCTCTACACAGTAGAAATCTCTCCTATCTCACTGGCACATTGTGATGATAAATGCATCAAAATGTAGAGTGTGCAAATGTTACAGAAAGAAAAGATACACCTATAGCACAGATGTACCTGGATATGTATAAAGTACATCTACAGATGTTTATTATAGGTCCAATTTATATTTACTACACAGTTCTTCGGATTTCTTTTGTGTTATATGTATGCTGTCCTTCATTCTGCTCTAGTGTATTCTGATGCTTTAGGCAAAAATTCCCTAAGATAAATTTTTCAGCAGGTTTTACAATGGAATTATCTCACTGTTATGCTTGTTTTGTTGCATTTTCAATTCCCTTTCTCAGTTTATCTATCAAAATGCCAAAATTAAAGCAGAAAGCCAGATTCTTTCCACGTGACCCTATTCAGGTTGTAAAGCACTTACTGTCAACTTCCTCCAGGGAAAATTACTTGAGAAGAGCAGAGATATCTAGAAAAATTATTTCAGGTAGCAGGTAACTTTGCATTTCCCAATGCTCTGGTGCCAGCCAATACTTACGGAAACTAAGTCATGAGGAAATACGTGGAGTGGACCTCTTTACAGCACCTGTGCTACAACACACAGCATCGCAGCATCCCCTGGACAATTTTTATGTCTCAGAAAACACTGAAGAAAACTGTCAAGTCTTCTAATTTATCCAGAAGGTAGCAACAGGCTTGGAGTGCAAGGGACTAAAACCCAGATTAGCAAGCAGAAATTGAGAACAGCACAGAGCAGAGGGGCTTCAAGCACAGTGCAGGAAAGCCTGTGGGAATCCCAAGCCGGTATGGATGGGCATACCACTGCAGAAGACTCAGGAGTTTATTGTATAGCAGTAACGCTCCCTCTGCTTTTCCTGCTTAATTTTTATGTAACGTGCTCTTTGTTCATGTTCTTCTGAAAATAAACCAAACTAATTTCAAGCACCCATGACGATTACATTTAATTTTTTAAAATGTGTGTAATGATGGAAAGTGATTATTTTAATTTTTACAGACAACAAATATATTTATTTCTAAAATGCTCATTAGGTGATGTAATATTTAGGGTGTGACACTTTCTGGGTACTTACTCAGTTTTTTATACAGAATAATTTTGTAAGAGATATACATAAAATACACGTGCAGATAAGCACTTGAAATAGTCCAACTAAATACTCTGAAACCTGTAAATTATGGGAATGGAAACTTCCTGATACAACTCGGTTGCTGAGGAGTTACAAAAAATTACCATGACCAGATAGTCCAGATCAAGAATGCCATCCCACCTGGTCTCCTTTGCCACCATGGATAAGCGTTTTCCAATTTACAAAAAGAACACAGGATTTATATTCTTTAGCACTTTTATGGAGTGTTAAAAGGTACCTTAAAATGGAGTGCTTTCTTTATGTCTTTCCTTTGTAGGTACTGTGGATACATGTAAAAAGGTTCAGCTTAGTCAGTTCAGTCTCTGGTGTGATTTTACATTTCCTTCTTTTTGAGAACTTTTGGTGACCTCACCAGAATTTGGGACTACATTAACAATACAGATAACTGTTTCCAAAAAGTTTGGTACTTTTTCAATTCTCTCTTTTTTTTTTTTTTTTTTAATTAAAACCTCTAGGTTATGCCAAGCTAGTTTATTAGGGGACTTTTAGCTCCTGCATGATCTATAAAGTACTTGCTAGTTTAGAAAGATTTTAAGAAATTGTTTTATCATTTTCAATAGTCTTATTAAAGACTTATACAAAGATTTTCCAAAATGCCATGTGATTTGGGGGTTCCAAAAATGAGTTTATTCTTAAAAAAAAAAAAGAAAAAAAATCACAAAAATCAGTAAATTAAAAAACCCTACCTAGCACAAATTCCTTAGTTAAAATATTGTCACTAGTCCCTGAAGGCTAAAATTTTTTTTCTGCCAAAATGCTCCTTTGCCCTATCACTGTCTAAACAAGAAACGTTACACACAGCCTGACCACCCCAGCCCTACTCACAAATGCAGTGTCTGGTCTGAACAGTTTCCTCAGTATACACCTACACTAGAGACAAGAGACTCCTTAGAAACCACAAACTGGTTCAGCAAGCCAGTTCCAATCTAATTCAAATTAATGAATGTTGAGACAACTAAGCGTCCTGATCACTTTAAGACATACAAGTTAGATCAGAATCAACAGAAACCTGTTAGAATACAAAAATCATAGTTGCAAGTGTACAGACATAGGAGAATTTTCTTCTGGGTGCACAGTGAACGAGGAAACCCTAGTATTTCTCCCTGCTCAAATCTAAGACCCTGGTGCTTTTACCAAGATCCGTGGGAACTGTGGAATCAGAAGCAGCATAGGACTGGACTCCAAATCACTAGACAGATACCACACTAAAATCACAACTACTACTACAGGTCCATCAAAAAAATAATTAATCCTGGAAGCAAGCATTTGAAAAACTTGACATTCTGGAACTTCTGTAGTAATTTACCTATACCTTTTTCGAGCAAACAAATAAACTAACAACAATAAAAACAACTAAACACCTTTACCTCTAGCAAAGAGCGCTGAGGCACCTGCTATCTCTCTTTTTACAAATAAATGTAGCATTTTCTCTAGAACTTTTTTTTTTTCAGGGGAAGGGCAAAGGGAAGGCAGGGGAAGCAGGCATAATATTCACCTAATTGCAGGAAGATGATACTTGTCCTGTTCTCTGGCCTAGCCTATAGTTAGTTAAAACAAACATGTTTAAGTAACTGATATGCTTAAGATAACACTTACCTGAGAGGTCTGGAACACTCAGAAATGTTAATGGACACTTTGACTGTCTCCTGCCTACCTTTAAAGTACATAATGCTACAGGATCAAATACTGATTTGGATTCTGAAGAACACTTTGCAGGATTTAATTGAAATAAAATTATGTTTGAAAAGAAAACAATTACCTCCAAAACAAGCTTTTTGGTTTCACATCTCAAAGACTTAATTCAATAAATACAATTCTGCTTGTCTGATTTTCATTTTAAATGCATTTAAAGCTGTGTGATCATAAATAAAAATTCTTAAAACACCGCATAATATTGGAACAAATTTATGTATTCTAACAGAACGGCAAAATACAGTATAGATGGCGAGTCTAATACCAAATTTAATGAACTACCATTGACTACAACTTCAATCAGTTCCCTAACCAAGAGAAGTGCACATTTCTTAAAATACGTAGCTCATGCCCAGACAAAATGTATTTATACGAAAATAGGCACATTAAAGAAACAGAAAGGGTTTTGTAAACCTGTTTGTTTCCAATTCCATGGCACCGGTTCCCGCGGGCCCCCTGCGGCTGCGAGCTGGTCCCCACCGCCCTGCAGGGTGCTGGCTCTCAGCGGGACACCGGGCCGAACGGCTGATGACGCACCTTTACACCGCTTTGAAACTCTTTTCCCCCCGTCCCTAGTTTTGTGAAAACTTCCGGAAAATTGCCTGTTCTACATGGCTTAATCCTCCTTTTGGCAGGAGGAGCCCGGTCCTCCACGCCTTACTGTGCTCCAAGGCAGGGCATGTGGAGAAGGGGCTGCTGCCTCCCGAGCAGTCGCTGCTTAGGAGGATGGGACCGCTCGCCTTTCTCCCAAAACTTGGAATGTCAGACTTTCCCGGAGCGCCTGTTGGCGGCGAAGCTTCTACCATCCCTTGAAGCTGCAGGACGTCAAGACCTGAAAGAACTGCGATTAGGGCCGTTTAACAGCACCCGACGCGGCCATCACAGGGCTCTGCCGCGCTCTCTGCACCCACAGGTGCGCCGGCCGTCCGCACTCGAAAGCCGCCGCCCGGCTGCCCGCACCACCGGCCCCCGCCCGCTCCTCGACGTCCCGCCGCCAGCGGTAGGGCGAGACCCTCAGCCGGAGCCCCGGGGTCAGCCCCCGCCGTGCCCCGGCGGCACGGCACCTAGCGGGGCTCGGCGTCCCGCTGCCGCCTCTGGGCTCCTCGGCGCGGCTGCGCCTCTCCTGCCTCCGTCTCCGCCGGGCGGAGCGCGGGGCCGAGCCCTCGGGAAGCCCCCGGTCCGGTCTCCCCAGCGCCGGGACACGGGAAGGGGCCGGCGCTCACCTGTGGCTGCCGGCGGGAAGACGCCGCCTCTGTCCGCCGCCGCGG